>MQRK01222440.1:0-14401 GCA_001938485.1 Girardia tigrina | reverse complement strand
CCGTAACTAAGGTTATCGCGACCGTTGCCATGGTAACGGTAACCCCCCGTGGGACATCGCGGCCGTAACTAAGGTGATCGCGACCGTTGCCATGGTAACCGCGACCGTAACTAAGGTAACCGCGACCGTTGCTATGGTAATCGCGACCGTTGCCATGGTAACCACGATAACCTATACCGTTGCCATGGTTACGGCTAGGGGGGGGTTGTAGGCCGAATGCCCATTTTCTCCCTACTTTTAATGTTTTTACATATCTTATGCTGTACTTTAAAATATAAATTATACTCGAATAATTATTTATCGTGAACATCTAAAATATCAATTTTCCATCTGAGTGGGAGAAACACATTTCCAAATACTAAACTCAACATACAAAATTCAACAATCCAATTTCAACATACCAAATTTAAAATATTCCTCACATATAGTATATGCGAAAATACTTCTTAAGGTTAGCGTTGCTAAATCCTTCCTAAAAATACTTAATAATATTCCTTTAATTTTTAATTTAATAATAAATAAAGTTTCTTATATTTAGTGTTATGCATATCCAGATCCAGTAGAAATCCAAATTCCAGATCCGCATTCTGCTGAATGTTAAAATTTGAATCAGAAAGATAAAAATTATAATTAAATCGAAATTATTGTAAATATTTGATATTATTTTTAAATTTTCAAATAAATTTTTTATTATCGGAATTTTTGTTTAAATGAACCAATAAATAAGGACCAAATGTACGCGATATTTAAGTTTGTTACAATGTTTGTTATGCTAAAGTGATTCAATTATAACTATTTGCAACTAAAATATTAACCCCTTTAGCAGGGATACAATTTAGGAATAATAAAAAATAAGTTATAAAATAATAATAAATAATAAGACATGCGGAGTGCGTCAATTCATGTAACAATACATCTGTTAACAAGGACGATTTCCAAATAATTGTTGTTTCCATTTAACATTAACATTAGAAATTCGTTGCAAATATTCAATAATAATACACAAATAAAATTATATAAGGAAATTAATAAAAATAATTAGTAATAATATTTAATATTTAATTTTCTCTTAATATCTTTGAGATAAATATTTGTAAGCAAATCTCACAACAATTCTAATGACATTGGAGATTTCATGCCGAACATACTTTCAATTTGAGTACGTGACACTACTCTCAAAACTGACGACATTATACAACGCTTTGAAATTATAATTTATAAATATTTAAGTATGTTAATACTCAGAAAAATTAAATATAATTTCCAAACAGATGAATCTACATTTTCATAAGCAAATGTCACTTTTTTCTCAAACAACAAAATCACTTTCTATCTTTTTAAAAATTCGTATTTTCATTAATTTTCGTCATCATGTTTCACCGTAATCTCAACATCAAATGTAACATAGTTGTTGAATCAAATGAGCGGCCCTCGGCTCCTTTAGGGTTATCCAGTAATGAACCAGTTCTCCCAACATCCGGATACCATTGTCGAAGATCTCTACGTCCACAGACACAAACCCGTCTTTACACTTTGAATGTCCCTGTTCTGAAGACATTTTACTCAAATATGGAACTGACCTCGGATCCTGTCCACTTATACCGATGTTCCAGAGTAAACCAGCGATAGGTTTTAAGCTTAAATTTTAACTTTTTAAATTCAAAATTAATCTTTTTATATTTAAATAACTTTTATTATGTTGGGGCTCCTTTTGGTGAACTTTAATTTTGATATTTTTTTAAATTTTTGATATTTTGAAATTAAAAATCATATTTTATATTTTTTAAAAAAAAGTAATGTTCGACTAATTAAAAAGAAAGAATTTTTAAGTTTATCAATAATATTTTAATTAAACTGGTACGATTTTTTATAAAAATTATGTTTAAAAACTTGACAATTAAAATAACAGCTTTGGAGTTAAAGAATATTGTAAAGAAGAATTTGATATATTTTGTATCACTATTTAAAATCATAATGTTTATTGAATTTAATTGTCGTTAAAAGTTTTAATTCGGTTTTTTAATTTTTAAAGGACAAAATATTTTGCCCAAAAAAACTTAATGATTTAATTTTTTAAAGAAAGTTGTTGAAATGTTTTAAATCGTAATATGAAAATTTTATTCTCAAATAAAAATAAATTAGGTTATAGAATTTATAAATTTTCTTTACATAATACTTTTTTAATAAAGATTAAGTAAAATAAATTTTAAAAACTAAAAGTAATATTACTTAACAGAAAATAAACTTTAAAAAGAATGCAATTTCTATTAGAACCAAATAAAGGGTTTTATTAAAAAAATAATTTATCATCGAATGATTAAAAATCAAAAAGATATTTAAGAATTGAATTTTTAAAAATATTTTAATAAAAATCTAAATTTATAAACATTGTAAAAAAATTAATAAAACAGAAACAAAATAAGATTTATGCAAAATTAAAGAAAATAAAATATATATATTTATACATCGATATTATTATTTATATTTAGAATTTTTAGATCTGGATTATGTAATTAAAATTTTGTTCCTCATAAATTTGTTTCAATAATGAAAATTGTAGAAGAATAAATCTGATTAAATAAGTAAACAAAAATGATTGAATTTATTGATGACGCATTGGTTACACAATCATTACCGGCAGTATACAAGTACATTTCTTTTAAAAAATACAGTTGTTCTGAAGATAGCGGTTAATCCGTCGAAACTGATAAACCATTTTATTTGAAAATCATATTCATATAATATAAATATATACACAAAAATATCCCTTGTTAGTTGTGCTGATATCGCTTTCGATATTTGAAATCAAATTCTTTTTTATTAGTACAAATTTTTAATTTTTAATACAAAAATTCAAACAAAATTTCAGATTCCTTTTAATAATTGATTCACCGTCATTTATTTTAAGTTTTAAATTCTGATAAAATTTTTAAAAGACACAAATTTCCAAATTGATTTGAATTCGATATTTTTTAATATATTATTTATTATTTAATTCCAATGCGAAATTAATTCCAACGCGAAATGAATTCCAATGCGTGATTATTTCCGCACCCCTTTAATTAATTTAAATTAAAAAAAACATTTATTTTATTACAAACTTATAACTTGAAATTAATTTGATTTAATCTTTTTTATTATTTAATAATAAATATTTAAAATTTTTAAGAAACCATTTTGTATTAAAAACTTATAAATTAAAATTAATCCTTAATTAGATTGTAATCTAACCTCTTTATCCAATAATATTTACTTATAAATTTAATTTATAACAATTAACTTACAAAAAATCTGTTAATCTGTACTTTATTTGGTTTATTATTAAGCATGCATTCTTATTTTCCCGTACACGTTTTATTCGAATGAATATGTTTTGCTTTATTTTTCACAAAAATTAATACATTGCCAAAATAAAATACCTCGTCTTTCATTTTCAAGTCTCTTAGAACTTTGAACTCTTGAAAAGTTGCTGGGGCTGCTGTTATTCTTAAAAGCATTTTTTTGAGACAACATTGTCTGTTCATTGTTGAGAATTCTATTTTAATCTTTGAGTGCTCTTCAAGCTAGACTTTGTAGTACGCATTTCCGAGATCAATCCATTCAGTGAGTTTAGCACATTCGAAATAGCAAACTCTGGTGTGACGGTAATTATATTAGACTGAGGAAAGTCAACATACACTCGAATGTCTTGTTTTTCTCTCTTTCACATCCATTACATAGGACGAAAGATAAATATTAATGGAAAATAATTGACGATTTAATCAACTTTATCTTTGTAAAAATCGCAAAGTTTTCTTTTTTACCGTCGAATTAAAACTGTTTTCAACCTTATTAAAATTGATTGAACAAGTCAATTTATCACGAAATATGTTATATTATATTTTATATATTCACATATTAACATCTCATAGACCAAAAAACAAATGTACCAATTGAGCTCATTAATTTCAATTTGCGACAATACATATTCCAACATTGTAATGTATAAAACTACATCAAAATAAGTGGGTCGTCACATTCCACCCTGTACGTTGTGGTACTTCTTTTTCAGAAACAGATTTAAAATTTCTTGAACAATCAAATTTAGAATAACGAAGGTTAAATTTCGGTGACATGTTGTATTTTAATGTGAATTTGTCGTGGTACTTTACTAGTTTGGAGCTAAACATATGCGAGTTGTGCGGCTTCACCACACGAAATTTTGATACTGACTGAACGATGATTTTGTTTTGTTTATAGAGTTATTCATTTTAATGAGTATGATATAAGTTAAGTGATTTTGGATTTTTTTAACATATTTGTGAATTACAATATTCATCCATTTAAAATTACATTTATCGACAGTATATATCGACGGATCTACCGTCATCTTCAGGTCACTAATTAATAATCAATTCACCTGTATATGAATACAAGAATGATGGTTAGAACAGGAATTCCAAAGAGAGATTTAGTTTGGGCGGATCCACTATAAATTCTGAGTCTCAATAATAAAGATTCGATTCCCAAAACACGCATATTTAAAAGTCAAAGAACATTGAATTATTACTATCAATTTTTAAATTATTAATTGTTAGAACATCATAATAACAATATGCTAGGACATTGGAGTAACCTTTCTCATCTCAAAGAGATATCCTCATACAACATTTTGCACTGTGAGTCATATCTCTGCTGGAAATTCACGCAGTACATTTATTATACTTGCTTTTCTTTGATTATATACACCTACATTTCTAAGACGGCAAGACGAGAGTATAGTGACCCACTGTATTAACACCACTTAAAAGTTATGTACACCACACTATCATCTCCGAGCCACAAGAAGACCTTTAATTAGCCGATTGGTCTAGTGACTCGGGCTGTCAATGCGCTGGGAAAATCCAGTGGGTTGTAAATGTGACACTAAACAAAACGTTCAAATACACATTCCAATCAATCTTCAATTACAAAAGTCCAGTTTCAGGAAACTCCATATTGTATTCGAAACACAGAAATCGTTTGTACCTTTGGACTGGCTTCAAAGATTTCAGCAATGCTTCAGAATTTCTTTTTACCTCAAAAGTAAATATTTTTAAAGTAAAATTAAATATTGTTAGATTAAAATAATAATAATTAAAAATTATTGTTATTTAAATTAAGTGCCATATCAATATTTCTTGGATATTTATTGTTACTTCCTGAACCGTCTGGTGTTGCGATCGCAGTCTGTTGTTCGCAGAGTCGAGCAGAGGCTGCTTCCTCAAAATACGTAAAACAGAACTCTTGGGACACCAAAGGCAGGCCAATATACATTGTTGGTTGAATCCCTCTTTATGCAGGAGAGAAATCGCGTGCCTATTTTCACCATTCTGTTGAAGATGAATGAAAAATAGTCAATTTTGGTGCAATATGTGCAACAAAGTGTCATTTTCTATTAAAAATGTGATATATTTGGTCAACTATTTCAACATTTTCTTGTTGGTCATGTTTACAAATATCATTATATTGCACGATGTCATGTTGCGAGGATAAATGAAGAGGAACAGTGCACATCGTTGGCTATTCGCAAATATGCAATACTTTCGGCCATGATTGTACGATTTTCTCATAAAATTTAAGCTGAGCTCACATACTAATCAAATCACAATCCGAATCTTTGTCCAATTTATCTTCCAAAGTACTCCAATCGGTGTTCCGTCGCTATCAACACTTTACTACATCAAACACGGAATAAATAAAATTGAATCATTATTTTTTCATTTGAAATCAAAGAAACTGTAATAAATATGGAGTTACAAAATATATTTATTATGAAAAAAATACTAAAAATTCATAAAGTTATGAAAAATAAAAAACACATTAATTTTTTTTCATTTAACTTATTAACACGTTAGGAGTAATCGCTGAAATGATTTTTGCAAACATTACCAATCAACCGATTAATTAGCAAATATTTTAATTGATTCGTGTGTTGTCATGGAGATTGCGTCACTGTGCGAAATCGCAGTTCAATCGAACCACGGCAAATTGGTGAAAAATCGTTTGCTAGATTTGTAGAAGATGAACAAGCAAAATAAAATGAGGTTCATTTTTTTGTAAGTGAGCAAAGGTACCCGGTTTTTACATAAATAAATTCGCCGTATGCATCAACTTGAAGGTATCATTTGCACCGGCCCTGGTTTCCAAAGGGGTTCTTTCACTCGCGGCCTGCCCCCGCACCCATCACTTGGGTGAACGTCTCCCCTGAACCCGACACTCTGCTCACTGATCCGACCTTAATAACTCATCATCGAAGGCCAGGTCCTCCTCCAATGATGAGTTATCTACATCCTCTTATGAATCTCCAATCCTCGTCCTATATCGATTGGAGACTAGCTCTTCATCGGATGGATCATCTTCTGTTGACCCTCAATCTCTAATAGACCCCCTCTATTGCACTCCTACTCTTTAACTGTAAGATTGCACGAGTGCATCCAGGGCGGCCGGATCAAATTCTTCTACCTCCTCAGGAACGACATGTTTATATTCTGTCTCTTCCATCATCAACATGCCTTCCTGAGGTTCATCATATTTCTCTATATTTATTTTACTTATTCTCTGGATCTTACTTGGAACTATTCCATCTCGGTGATAAGACCATTGGGCTGCTGAGTATTTGACATTGGATACAGAGCAGCCAATTGAAATTTGTCTTATCACCTTTGGCGGACTCTTCAGCGTTGTTAAGATGTCAGTGCTCCTCTGCGGCCACGTCCCTAGGCACCCTACCTGGAGGGTTAGCACTGTCACCGTAGAGTTTGGCATTTCTGCCTTACAAGCAACAGCAAGAGCCTTGTAATGGTCAAAGTTCTTATTCTTCCTGTTGTCTAAGTTCTTTTTCGTGTCGTACGGACATTTCACGTCTATCAGGTACAGGATCCTCGTTCCTGGGATGTATACCTGAAGATCAACTCGGTCCTGTGAGGGAGCATATCTGCACTCAGCATTTATGTCGACCTTGCAGTCCAAATGCTGAGTAATTTGCTCCCCTATACAATAGAGGACCGAGTTGTGCTTATAATTTTTAAATAACTTTTTTTATAACTTTTTTACTTCATTTAATTTAGAACTTCGTGATTCCCCATTATGTATGAAATGTACAAATTCAGAGTTGACTTTCAGTATTCTATTACTAATTGAGATAAGTCAAACTACCTAGATTGGGAATCTGAGAAGCTAGATTTTCAACGCAATCCTTTCTTATTACTTTTTTACAGTAAAGAAAGTTACTTTCTTTTTTTAATTAAACCACAATTTTTCAATGAATTCAATATTTTTGGCTATTCAATACTTCAACCCTTTTATTCTGGAACTAAGTTTTAGCGTTAAACGTCTGATGATTTTTAGGCTTTGTCTTCATAAAGTATTGTATTTCATAAAGAATTCTCTACCAAAATATATTTAGGTAGACATGAGAATCAAGAAGAACTAGGATTTGTACAAACATCTCCGTTTTGCTCTAAAATGGGTTTTAATGTAATGGTAATTCATGCGTCTAAAAAAGCACGATACATTGCTTGAATAATACTGAAAACATATTTCCTAACAATGTGTAATTAAAGAAAATAATTTTCAGATTAGCATATCTTGAAGAACAGAATGAATACTTAAGGCAACATATAAATGGAGCCAACGAAAGTTCTGGACGGGAAACAAATAAATTGAAAGATGAAGATACTCGAATCAAAGCTGGACAGTGAAGTGGCCAGTGCCACTTCAGCAAGTGATGGACTGGAGAGTGACCGCCAACAATTATCCACCAAGTTTGAGGTACTTTGTCATTTTTCTTATTATGGAATTAGTAGAGAGAAAACTGATTAAAATCAAGATTTTGAATTTTTATCATTCAATCAAATCTGCGTAGAGAAAAGTGAATATCTTGTATAATAAAATTAAAAACTTTAAACGTTTCAATAAACTTTCTAAAACGTTATTAATGTTATACTTCAGTCATTTAATTTTATAATCGAAATTATTAATTAAATTTATTATTACCCTAAAATTCCTCCGATAAGCCGAGAGATAGAAATCGTTGACATTCACTATTTTTCAAAATAAAAGTGTGTATATGTATACAGTGCATTTCATATTATTAGAAACAGTAGCACTTTTGCATTTGTAATGAATTGATTGCTCTCCGATGTTCTCCAATTCAGTCAACCAATTCCCCTCCCTGTTGTTCTTCCAACTCATCCACTGCCAGAACTCCACGGCGAAATGTCGAACTTGTGATTGGAAAAACAATTTCAATCATAAAAACGAAAGATTATTTACCGAGAAATAATAAATTTATGAATTAATGTGCAAGTACAACAATATCGGATTACCGTGTCCAATAATATGAAACGCGCTGTACGTATTCTATTTTTCTTTACTTTGTCTTTTGTCCTTCTTACTCGAGGAAATTATATAAGTTCATTTTAATTTACTTAGTTTTAATATTTATTCTGATATAAAATAAATATCACTATGAGCGATAATATAATAATTTTTTAATAAAAAATCAACCATTTAATACTTACCAAATTTTCCTCAACGGGGAACAGAAACAGGAATATCAAATACAAAATAACTGCTCATTCTGTCAAGAAAGAACCAAACAATAATTATTTCGCTCGTTCGGACAGACGTTTTTCGAAGTTATAGAGGAACAAGTTCATCATTTACGTTACCATAAACGCCCCGGTGTTTTCGTAAATCCACGAGCTCATTCAAATCCTCATTGGAAAACAATCAACAACGAATTCTGTACCGATTGAAGAGCATCAATTATGAACTCAGAGTTGTTAAAGAGCTAAAGATAGATGTTTTCAAAGCTATCCTGATTATCCATAATCAACACTAAGTAGTACTTAGTGAACATTAGTGTAAGCGTACTTAGTAAGTTCACTAACTTACATTAGTCTATATCTATTATTACCATCCTCTGTTTCATCGTTCTTTTTACTTCTTCTATTTATTAAATTGCTGTTATTATTATATATTTCCATCTGACGAAGTAAATCATTCATTAACTTAATATTTTATAAGGGAATTTTTATATACACAGATAAACCGAATCCGTGTGTAATTCGAATGTGAGTTTAATTGTTTTTTAAAGAAATAAGCATTCGATATTCCTGTAGTTTATGATGGCAAGGCTTTAAGTTTTACACGTCTACACATTGCTTCATGGCTCAACAAGAACCTACATAACGCATCCATGTGCCATGCACTTAATGCTCAGCTAGACGATTGTACAATTATCTATCTGACTGCTAATTAATGCACTAGTCGTCCTCGAATACGGCGCATAATTTCGCTTTTTGTTATTTGAGGATCTATCAGTTGCAATTTGTATAGTTTCTCCTTTTGGCAACTTGGAATGTCTTGCTTATGTTGATCCAACACAGCCAAGTACGCAACTTACGAAAGGTGTGTCATTATACTTAAATGTCAGGCGTTCACATCCAAGTGCCCAACATACAAGATACGCAGGTGCCAAACTTACGAAAGGTACGACACTACAGTTAAATATGTCGTGACTCTTTCCCTTAAAAAGGGCCCAACTTACGAACTGGCCAACTTAACAGGTTACACTGTAATATATAAACTTTAAGATTTTTTTAAACTTTTGTGGTCCGTATGTTGAATATTCATTTGTTTTTATTTATTAATGAAATAAATTCAATAGATTTTATTTTAAATAAAGGATTTGTGCTTAAGCCGAATCTGTGTATAAACCAAATATATTTTGTGGAAAACTTTTCATCTTTTTCAATAGATAGCCGGTGGCTTATCTGCGGACTTTAGAGCACTATTGTTCTATATTTTAAATAACAAAACCCAGAAATTTATTTTGATTTTATCCACTTTTGTTTTTTCAAAATGGTATTTTAGAGAGAAAATGAAAACTGGCTTTTGGAGAAAAAATCGATGGAAAAACCTATGGACGAAAATGAAAACAAATGGCAGTGATTCGGGTAGAACGAGGCCAGGCATTGGATCAGAAATCGTCATTGCTTGCTAAATTGGACGCTACTCAAGTAGATACCATTGTATTGAAGTTATTGATTATATAAAAGATTTAGAACAAATGAACTGGAACGGAACTCAACTGCTCCAACTGGAATCCGATAAATATTCTCTAGAAAAACAAATGGAAACATTAAATAGTCGTAACAAGGGTATAGAAGTTTCTTCTTACACTCGAGTTTCTTTGGAAAGAATCACAAAAAGCATTCGATTATCCTCTTTCAGGGGTGATGGCTTGGATTCAATTAACGAGGGAAATGGGGATAATATGTCGATTGATCTAATTTCTATTTCTGTTAATTAACATTTAATAATTATAATTATTATATAAATTATATTAAAACTTTTGGGATATTTTTAGTGGAAAACCAAAATCGATGTGATCACTTTTTGGGAAGTAAATTTGTTTTGATTGTTAAATTGTTCGTTTGAGAGTGCTCCGTGACGATTTCCAAAATATTAAATGTTATTTTGATTGGAATATTTGATTCATGTCGTGAGACACGCGTGATTTGAATTCGAATTTGAAATTATTCACATATGATATGCTGAGTCTGTGCTCACAGCGCTTTGTCAAAATAGTTTTTTAGATTTGTATTGCGAAAACTTTAAAAAAGATTGTGATTCTATAATATTTTAACATTTCTATTGTCATTTAATCAGAGTCTTCTGTTCTTAGGAAATTCATTTTTACAATCTTGGGATCATCCGGTACAAAAATTGTCATTACTTATTCTTTTTTATACGCATTGATTTCGATTTCAACTCCGGAAATTAGATGAGGAGATATTGAGTCATTAATAATTCATCATTATAAGTAAATTTTATGCAAAATTTTAAGAAAA
This sequence comes from Girardia tigrina, assembly GCA_001938485.1. Classification (NCBI taxonomy): domain Eukaryota; kingdom Metazoa; phylum Platyhelminthes; order Tricladida; family Dugesiidae; genus Girardia; species Girardia tigrina. Next base: position 3,521 of record MQRK01222440.1, on the reverse strand, counting down.
AATCTTTAAAAGAATCAACCAGAAGCTTTTACTCAAGATAGATTTAGATTCAACAACTGTGGTGTTCTTTATTCATCCATGTTGGATAATGTCCGTCTTAATTATGTACAATATATGTATTTAATTCGATGTCTAATCTGGACAATATTGCAAAAGATTTCGCACATTATGGAAATATTGGTCGAATCACAAGAAAAAAGAAGTCCATCGAGGTGCGTTTTATAGAGGGGTTTGATTAATTGCACGAAAATATCATTAATATTAAGGCGTGGCGAAAGTTTCGGGCACTTGTTTTTTAAGAAATATATAGTTTTGTTTTTTATATATTTAAAAAATGTATGGTCTTTTTGAAAATTCAATTCTTTGGTTCAAATGCAACAATTACATCCTTAGTTCTAGAAGTTTCAGGACAAGTACAACAGCCCACGAATAAAATACTTATTCATTTTTTTGCTGATGACCAGGTTGATGGGGAAGTACGCGTGGATCTCCACTGACAGGTGCTTAAAGTCCCTCACCAAGACGCCTCTCTTGCCAGTCACTCGCACCACTCGCGCCTTCGCGGTCACCTTGACGCCCGCGGGCACCGCCACCACTTCAGTCGATAGGATCGTCTTCATCGCTCGCTCTGCAGCCGCAATCGCATCAATGATCGCCCGTTTATCTCACTCGCGCATGCCAACTCACTTTTTCAAATTTTTTCGATATTTCTACAAACACTTTATTTTTCGCTTTGTAATATTTAATTTTTTAATTTCTTTTTCGTATTAAATGAAATTTCTTCGATCATTTTCACTTTTGATATTTTTTCGAATGGAAATTTATTCGACGATGTTTTCGCTTTGATATTATAAAATCGAATTTGTGAAAGTTGTGATTATTAATTTGTTTAAGTATTCTAAAAAGATTGTAAATATTAATAAAATTCTACTTATCGATATTATGAATCCTGAAGTGAAACCTGGAGATTTAACTGGCGACCACGCTGGTCTTCCAATAAATATTTTGAGGCTTCCTAAATTAGAGCTGCCATCAATCTTTAAGGAAACCCTCGAGAAGAAAATGAAAGAGTACAATGGAGTATATTATGAAGAAGGTCAGATATGGTATAAAGACATATGCCATTGCTCAGAATTCTTCGGGATAACATTCTCGGAAATGTGTAACTATTTGTTGATAGACGAAGTGAAAATTCTTTGTGGGAATGCAACAGAAGAGAGAAAGAAACCAATGTCAGACGTGGAATCCAAAAATTGGTTCTAGAAAACAGTTATAAAGAAAGTACCGCTGTTGGAAGAATTGGACAAACTATGCCAAATTTTAATGTAGTATGCATCAAAGATGTGTACAATGAAGAAAACGTGGATATCGAATCATATAAAGACGAATATGAAGATGATTTAAATGCCTGAGTCTTCATGGTGAGCATTTCGTCTGTGGCGTCGGCATAAAATATCCAAAAAATCGAATTGCAGAGAAAGTAGAGAGGTCAGATGATCGATGGTGGAGCGATGTTAAGCTGAACAATCACAATGTATTAATGTTGTGGGATAGTGGAGCGGGTGTTTCAATTATTAGTGAGAAGGTTTGGTTGGAAATCGGACAACCCAGATTAGAAAAGAGCACAATTATACTAAATGGAGCGTTTTCAGAAGGTCATAAGCGTTTGGGAAAAATGACAGTGAAGTTGAAATAGAAAGAAGAGTGCCATGCAGTAGATTTTTTAGTGGTGATATATCCGACCGAGTCGGTCGGACCGACAGTCATTGGAGGTGTTAATGTCATGCATAAATTTGGAATCAAACTTGAAAAAAGTACTAAGATAGTGGAGAAAGATATGAAACTGCAAGAGCAAAACAAACAACTGGAAGACCTCGTGAAACGATGTGATGATTTTTTTATGAAACATGAATATGATTTGGGATTTACGGATATTGTGGTCCATAAAATTGAAACAAAAGGTAAACCGATTTTTTCTGAATCCAAGAAGGCAATCGATTCATTTAGAAAGTCAAATCGAAGGATTTTTGAAAGGATTAGAAAAGGCAGGAATAATTCGGAAATGTAAAACTGAATGGAACTCCCCGTTATTCATTACACCAAAGAAAGATGGAGGTATACGAATTTGTTTAGATTTCAGAAAACTGAATGATGTATCAAAGAAAGTTTCCTTTCCATTGCCAGATAGCCATTGTCACCCCCTCCAGGTAGTGTGGGGTTGAAAGTTACAGCGGTGTGGGAAACTATTCCGTATTGGAACCAGGAAAGTTTGGGTCTCCGCGGTTTGAAAACATATGATAAGTAAAAAGGTTGTTTGGTGATGGACCCTAGAAGGTATATGAGGACGAATAATTGTGACATAATGTCGACGTCAATGATGTTTTGTGAGAGATCCACCAAGTTTATTATAGTGATTTTAATGGTCTTATTGACTTGGTATGAAGCGCTTCCATCACTTGATCGATTAATAGGGTCTTGGCTGTAGACTTGGAGGTATAGCTTGTCGTGACTAAGGTCATCGAGGATAATGGTACGGGTGACATGATTCGATTTCACGTACGTGGAATGTGACTTCACTCCTGTGAAATCGGCGTATGCATACAGTGGACAGGCAATTTCCATGGTAAGAATGTGTCGTTAGAAATCGCTTCGTCGAGGTTTCAAAGTGTCTGTGCTCATCATACCGGTGAAAAAAGAATTTAACATTGTTAGGGATTAAATTAGAAGCTAAAATTTTTGATGGATAATTAATTTAATTTAAATTAATTTAGTTGATTCCGCGTGGAATTTAAATTAAATTAATTAAATTAATTTTAATGAATAATAATGTAAAATTCTTTAAGAAAATTTCATCATAATAATTAAGTTAAATAATTAAACTATTTTTATGTATATAAATATCTGTACTATATATGGTTGGTAATTTAAATAAATTGGTTCCTCCAAAAATAACTGAATCATAGTAAAATAAATTGTTTTAATATTCAGAGTTTTTGTGAAAATTCAAAAAAGTAGCAAATTGTTGATTTAAATAAATTTTCGAAACCGCTTTATTTATTTTGAAATTTCGGGTTTATTTTCACTGTATTCGGCCGTTCCAAAAGAAGATAACAAACATAATATCAGATCTATTATATTTTCTCAATGAAAGATTGCAATTTATTTGTTCCCCCTTTTTATTTTAGTTCTAAACCAGAATAAACATGTGAAAAATATCCCACTTATGACACCATTGTTGAAGTGAATAAAGACTCGACGGATAATTCTGGAGTATGATTTTTATAAAATTTATTGAAAAATAAAAGAAAATGTTTTAAAAGATTTATTGATTTAAGAAAAGAATAAAAAACTGTCAGTTAAAACAACTAATTATTTTTGTAAATAATCAATATAGTAATTTTAAATATATATATATATATATATATATATATATATATATACAGGGTGGGCCAAAAGTAGGGTTACAGTTAACACTTAAACATTTTATCTTTATTAGAAATTTAGACATTTATTTACATACA
>MQRK01222433.1:0-11739 GCA_001938485.1 Girardia tigrina | reverse complement strand
ATTTTTAAATAATTAAAATCAAATTAATGTTTAAAAATGACTATAAAAATATTTTATTTTAGCCAATCAAATTTAAATTAAATATTTTTAAATAAAATAATCTTATCAAGTATAGTTCACATTATAAGGGGAGATATTGAAAAATTGATTGATGGATTCTAGTGAAAGCATTACTGTTGATCATCATAAAGATGATAAAAATTGTGAATGTAATAAATGTTCTGTCAAATGTGTGAGTTCTCTTAACATGGCGACCACACCAATAATAAAATATAATATATAATTTATTGTATCATGAATAATATAATAATATATTATTTTAATCATAAAATTATACTATATTATATTATATTGTATATTTCATTACTTATTTCAATTCTCTTCATTTGTCTATTTTGTTGAATTGACTTGAATGTCTAAAATTAAATTTTAGGTCATTATTATTTCGTTGTGTTATTTCCGATATTAAATCAATTTTGAGTTTGTGACATTTGTTATTTGCATATTTTCGATGAAAACAGTCCTCAGAGCGAGTCAGCAAAAATATATATTAAATGGACAAATAAAGATAGATTGATAGGAAAACAAATTATCTAATTTTTTAAAAAAATTTGTACAAAATAACTTCCAAAGTTTATTCCTTTTTAAAATTTTTTATTCTTATTTTACATTAAGATACCTTTTATTTGCATAATTATTTCTTTTTGTTTTCCTTTCTGTTAATTTAAACTGCTCCTTAAATTTTAACTGAAGATTTATGTAAAAGTGAAGAAGAAAAGTATTTTAAGTAACTCTAGAATAGTCTGAATGAATACTAGAAAAAAGGAATAATGATGAAGAAATTGTTTTCAATAGAAAACAGTTAATTGAAAAACAAAATTAGAAAATAAATTAAATTTCATTAATTATTTTCTACTTTCAGAATTTTTTTAGGATATAAAATGAATTAATTTCTTTTCATTGCAGAATGTCTTTTTTATATTTTGCTTCAAGTAACAAAATCGATCACTGGAGAATTAAAATAAATTATTCATTTTCGTATAAATATAATATAATCATTACTAATATTATAATCGTTTTTGATAAAATTTTAGATATTATTAGGGTTGAAGATTATGTATAAATATTTAAAGAATAATGGAAAGTTATTTTTGAAGATAAATGATTTAAAGTCGTCTTCAGATAAAACAAATACTAAATGTATTAAATTAGCTTATTTCGATAGCACATCCAAGATTCGTCATAATCGAACTTATTTCTGAGTAGCATGTACAAGGAAATTCATAATCATTTTTTTCTCTTCATCTTCATTCTAATCGTCCCCATTCTCTTTATAATAATGATCACCATCGTCACTACCTTCATGAAGGTTAGTTGTTTCATCAACTTTATGATCATAACTTGATAATAAAATTTTTTCTAAGTCCCAAATTTTAGCTTTCTTTGGGCAATGCTTTAAATATCTTTTACCTTTCTATTCCTATTTTTGCAACCGATTTCCGCCTATAAATCCACTACAAGCTGCAGGTTTAATTACTTTCAATGACATAACTTCAACTTTACAAGAACTTCCAGTGTCAAGACATGGACCCTTAAATTGTACATGCATGATCAGAAACTTAATAGATTTTGTGGACTTCTAGTGAACTTTGTGCTTTGATTTATATTTATCTTTTATCAAATTAATTTAGTAATTTTATCATGTATCTACAAGTCTTTTGACACTGTTAGCAATAGTTTAATGTTGAAATGCGATAATATATGTTCTACATAGTGGGTTCGCTGTGATCATTCGAACTGATATCTAGATAAAAATTACGTTTGGAAAAGGTTTACATTATATATTTTCAAAATTACATTTTAAAAAATTTACTTCCAAAGTTTTTAAAATTTAGTTTTATATTTTGGTTTTATATGATCTTTATTTTTTACATTTTTCAAATTTCTTCTACAAATTTTAAGTATAAAATTCCAAAATTTCAGTGAGCTTTATGTATAAAAATAAAGAAAAATTTACCATGACTATTAAAAATCTGACTGCCTTTTAAATGAAATATCAAAATATCTGATTACGGTGATATCACAAAACTGCCATTCGTCATGTCAATCGAATCCCTTTTGTAGAGCAGAAAACTCAACTTTGTAAATGGATGAGGTTCTATCCTTACAACATAACCAATGATCAAGAACCTTACTCGATCGACTCATTTGCGAGTGATCCCTAATTCGGGTTTTGAGGTGACGATTTATCTCCGATGTACGAGTTTTGACACCCGTGACAATTAAATTTATATACCAGATTAGATTGCAAATCACAAACTTTTTTCGATTTGTTTGAGAAGAAACTTTGAACTTTGGATGTGAATGAGACTACTTTGGCACTACTTATTGTTCTAAATATACTCTTCTTAAAAGCTCTAAATCCTTCAGAATATGGAATTTTATTGATTTGTTTGTATTCTTCAGAATTTTCTTGTTTTAATTGTTTCTAAACTAGTGTATCTGTATATAATTTGTCTAATGTTACGCTAATGTTGTGTTCTATTTGCATGTTTGTATACATATTATCCCTCCATCGCCCTCTAAGAATATTTAAACCCTGATTTGAAATTTCAAAATTGGACGACAAATAACAAACTCTATGAACAAGGCTTTTATTATACCCTCTCTATATTTTTCTTCACAAAAACTCTGTGGTGTTGTGTAAAGACCTGCAACTGTTACCTTTCTGAATAATTCAGATTTATAAACTCTATTCATCCCAGTCACAAGAATGTCCAGGAATGGAAGTTTATTATCTACTTCTAATTCTGTGGTAAATTTAATATTATGATGAAAACAATTCATGAATGTTAGGAATGGTTCTATGAGGGATTGATTTCTGAAAACCAAAAAGACATCATCCACATATCTCTTGTACAACACAGGTTTTTCACCAGGGTATGCATCTATTTTATCCTCAAGCGACTTCATAAAGATTGATGCCAAAGTTGGTGCTAATGGGGAACCCATAGCGACACCATCTTTCTGAATGTATAATTCATCATTAAAATTTAATAAACTTTTCAAGTCATATTATTAGAAACAATTGAAATATTAAATATTCAAATATATATATATATATATATATATATATATATATGAATATTTTCAATTTTAACATTCTGAAAAGTATCTCTAATCCTGGATGACGTTTCTCATAAATTCAAATAGTTTATAAAAAATTTAATTTATTTTTATTATTTGAACCTAAATTTTAAAATTATTACATTAATCTATAATTTATTATTTGATAATAATAACCATAATTCCCTAACAATAATATTATTTTCAAAAACCTGGGCAACTTAAAATTACTCATTAGCAAAGTGATTCAAAACAACATAATGAATAACATATTTTTTTAGTTTTTATATAATAATTCTTTAAAAGTCGTAAACGTTAACATATATTTTACTAATACAGCTTACAATTTATACCCGAGTGTATTTATTTACATGCTACTCATGCTGTACCATTTGTCATAATTATATTTAATATTTTTCACCCATGTAACGTTATGAATAAATGAGAGAAGAAAATACTTTATTTATAAAGAATTAATAATTGTTAAAAATTATCGTCACATAAATTATAAATTATTATTGATGATTATATTATCAAAGATTCTATTTTTACTCCCTAAAATAAAAAATTGTCCGTATAAACTGTTGTAAAACATGTAAATATTTCATCTTCATTATTAAAGATTAGAAAGCAAGAAAGTAAAATTTTATATCTCTATTTAAACAAAAAAAAATAATTAAACATGTTTTATAATAAGTATTCTTTTATATTATTTATATATATTATTTATTATTATTTATATATATATATATATATATTATTTATTTTTATTATTTTTATTATTTTAATATAATAAATATTATTTAAAAATTGATAATTTTTTTTTATTAAAATCTTCACCCAAATTTTTAACCCGATGACATTTTAAATAGTTAATATACATGATATAATTTGAAAGGATTTATATAACTTCAAGTAAAAGATGTTTAAAGATTTACAAAATTATTAACATTTTTAACATGTTTATTCTCGTTAATAGATTCATTCTAATAGAAAATTTCATGTCAGATATTTTTTTAATTCATAAATTTTATGTTATGCATATTTTTTTGATACAATGTCAGATTTAAAATGATTTAAATATGGTTTGAAATCTTTTTTGAAAAAATTAATAAAAATAGTTATAATAAATTTTAAATCTAAAAATTCGTTAATAATAAATTTTAAAATAAAATTTAAAGTTATTTATTTTTATCCTAAATATTTGCATGTTTTGGACAACATTTGTTAATATTATTTCACGAAATCAAAAAGCAGATTTTAAAATTATTAATTAAAATGTTTAATAAAGAAAGAATAAAGAAATAAAAATTTTAGTATAAAATATAAATGAAATAAAAATTATCTATCTCTATTTTGATCCAAAGGCTTCACGAAAAAACGTTGAGCAGGATTTAGGGCTTTTCGATCCCTTATTGAAAACAACCATAAACATTTATTATGAGACGATTTATTTAGTAGATTTTACTTTTATAAATTTTATATATATATATATATATATATATAAACTTATATTTGTTCTTTTGTTATACAAAATAATAACGGTAACGAATTTCGATAATAAATATCTTGTGCTTATAGTTTTTTTCTGGCCATCGTTTGTGTTGATACCATTTTTATTATTATGAACGTGTATGTTCCTCAGAGAGTTTTCATGCCTTTTATAAATTTTCTTAATTTGAGGAAAGTCATAAAAGATTACTTCTTGCCGGCCGTTTTTAAATCTTTTATTTCTTTTAATAATAATAAATTTAATAATAAAATAGTTTTTTAACCAAAAGTTTATTTTCTTCAAAATTTAAAAATTTTTTAAAAACTTATAAAATTGAAATTGATAGTACTGTTTTTTTTTTACTTTTAAAGATTTTATCATGAAGAATGTTGATTTTCTGTCCGACGGAATGAGTCAACTTTACCAACTAATGAAGCATTGTTGCTGTCTTATGTGAGGTTTATTAAAGACGAAAAAAATGTGTCAAGAACTATTATTTGCTAGAAATTTAGAGATAGTCACAAAAGGAGAAACCATATTTAAAACACTGGAAAAGTTTTGTGATGAAAAAGGAATTTCCTTGAAGAATATTATATCACCTGTTACAGATGGTGCTCCAGCTGTGACGGGGTTAGTGTTGATCCCATTCTTATTATTATTATCGACATTTATATCAAGTTACTCCTTCACCATCCCTCTCCCCTCAATTATGAATGACAATCTCTTACAATTTTATTCGTTTGGATATATATATATATATATATATATATATATATGTGTGTGTGTGTGTGTAAATATTTCCAAAAATTTGAATAATTATTAATTGAATTTAATTCGAGTCCTGTTACTCGTTTTATTGTTATAAACAATTGCTACGACTGCTCTGGACAATAGTTCTCTCCCGAGAGTGTGTATGGGAGAAAGAGAATTAGTTGACCGATTCTGATTGGTCGATGGAGAAATTGATAGAATTGATTTCTCACAATTAAATTACAATCACAAATTCAGTTATTGATTTTTTGTTCGCTGCAATTTTTCATTTTTTTGAACTTGAGATATTTTGGATTATTTTTTTTTTGAGCTCAGATAGTAAAGATTGTAACGATTTTGTTTTTGTATTCGATTTTTTTTGACGATTTAAGAATTTTGACGATTTGATGATTTTCCTATTATTCAAAATGTCTAAACAAATTACAATTAAAGTATTGACTGTCGAATTGGAACTCGAATTTCTCTTCGCCTCAAATACGACCGACAAAAAATTGTTTGATCAACTTATTCGCACATTAAATATAAGTGAAATATGGTGCTTCAGACTTCATTATGTTGACACAAAATATATCGTCTCGAGGCTTAAATTAAACCGGAAGATCACGTCTCAAGATATCGGCAAAGCATTTACTCTTAAGTTCCAATTCTGTGTCAAGTACTATCTTGAATATGACCGAGGAGAGCTAATCCAGGAAAACATAATGCTTGTTAAATCTGCAAGTTCGACAAGATATTCTTGATGGAGACATTTTCTGTCCTTCAAAACCATGCCTTTAGCTCGTCTCGTTTGCTTTTTAGTGCAAATATCTCGACTTTAACGAAAATCGACACCCAAAATCGGATTTTCATCGAGTGTAATTAGAAGGGTATCCTATTCAAACAAGAAATTCTCGATAAAATCCACATCAAAATTTTTCGAATTTGGTCTTTATTACATCAGCCCAGCACTCTATTTCCGAATATTTATCACTGCGCCCTGCTACTTCCCCTCGGTTTTCGGGACAACCTGAGGATCGGTCGGATTAATAATACTCATAATAATAATAGTAATAATAATAAATAAAAGTAATAATAAGAATAATAATAAATAATAATATTAAAAAATAATAATAATAGTACACCTAAACAGTTAAACAACAAACATACTACATAAATGATTTCAAAATTCAAATACAACAAATTTAGTAAATATGTAAACAAAATTATATTAATCATTTTAAAAAAATCTACAAAACATTTTCCCGACGTTTTATTCTTCTAATTTCTTAAATTTCTTGTACATTAATAAATTATCTAAAATAATTCCTCAAATCAAAGTATGTTTCGTCTTCAAGAAAGGTAAGTTTACTAACAGATTGTCATAAACCTTTTAGTATGAAGATTTAATTTGTAATAGGTTTTATAGAGACAAAATTTGGCGTCAGACATGAAAGATTAATAAATCCTTATTTTCGAAAGAATATAGAGTGTATAATCTTCAACAACCACATTGAAAATTCTCTGAAAAAAATAATTTTCAGAAAATCTCTAATTGTACTAATTGCTTTTAATTAGATTGTTGAAAATTTTTAAATAATTTTAAACGGAATAATTATTAATCCAATTGAATAAGTAAATTACGATTTCATCAAGTAAAAAATTATATTTTATTAAATAATATATTTCCTTTTATATAAAAAGAAATCTCACTCATTAATGGAACATATATAATTTTTATTCTTAGAAAAATTTTAAATATTTTTTTATTTTTAATTATTGCAATTAATCTAATTGATGAAAACTATTAATCAGATGATAATTGAAATCAAATTTAAATGAAAAAAATATTTTACTAAAATTTTCATGACGCACGTTTTAAATTGGATTTCGATTCATGTTACGCTGTATCAAAGCGGGAAAATAGTTTTTTTTCTTAATTGTAAAACTTAATTTTTCATCAATTTCAAAAAATGTTTAATTTTATTATTTGAGACAAATTTTTAATTAGATTTAATTAAAATATTTTATTGCAAGTATTTCGTTTCATTTAACAAATTTTTGTTGATTGACAGAGTTTATTTTATTTTTTCTTCGTAGTTTTAATTGATAAATTACTTTCATATTTTGATAAATATTTTATATTAATATTCGAGTAGAAAAAAAACGAAAATAATTATTAATGATATCAAAGTCATTTTTAAATTAAATTATTGAAAAAAAATTTACAAAATTATTCCAAAACATATTGAAAATTATTCTGAAAGTTAAAGAAAATAAAAAAGAAGAAAATGTTTCATTATGTCATTAATTTATATAAATTTCATGATAAGAAATTAAACTAAAAAAAATAAATTCGAAAATTTTCTCGACATATTTGTGTTATAATTTTGTTTTCACGAAATTTTTAAGCTTTATATTTTAAAATTGTAAAATTTAAAAATTATTAAAATTCTGAAATGGAGAAATGGTAAATTTGAACATTGTGAGGTTGTAAAATTTTAATTAGAATTTTCATGTATTCATATTTATATTACACAATATTTATTTATAAAGGTTTGAGGTTAGAAAATTTTTGAAATTTTGTTTAAAATAAAAATGGGAAATTATGTCTACTCTTATTCTTGAGTTCGATTCCAATACGGGTTCGTCAAATATGTCCAAATCTAACATAGCGACAATAACCAACAACTCAGAACAACTGGTTTCAAGACTACTTACAGAGAGTTGTAAATGACAAGATTATATAAAAACTTTTATATTACTTTTTTTAAACTTTTTTTACTTCAAAGTAACAAAGATCGCTGAAAATATTCAATGTATCAGTTAAAATAAAAGTGTATGAACCATACCTTCGAGAAGCTTTTAAAAGAAAAGTTCAATGATTGCAGATCTAGAAGAGGCTTTAAAATTTGAAAGATCTAACGAATCAGTAGTAACGTTATATATTTAATTATACAAAAATTTTAATTTGTACATATTTAATATAACCTTCTTTCAAAAATTTTCATAGCATTTTTAATTCCTAACAATCAGAATATTACTTTGAAATATTTTAGTAAAATTTCTTCTTTAAACTGTATAGAAAATTAGAAAAAACGATTTATTCGAATTCTAAATTTGTATTTTTATTATTGAAAAAATCGATTTCTCTTTTTTTACCATTCAAAACACTGTGAGATAAAATTTTTATCAATAACATGTGTTGTACCTCAGTGGAGGGTTTTTTGGTTTTCATTATTGACGATTCATTTTCTAAAATGTTCTGATCGGTGGGTGATTGATTCATCCACAGGTTCCACAAATGATTAAAATTTAATAAATAAAACAACACAGGTTTTCTGTCATAAATTAGTCTTAAAGTTAAATTAACAACAAAATGAACAACACAATGAAATTCTCGGTAAATTGAATTAAACGGTTTCAAATCGAATCGATCGGATAAATGTTCAGTATTTGATAAATTGAGAAACTGGATGATTGCGAATAAAAATTTATTTAATGACATTCTTTTGACTGATTTTTTGATTAATTTCAAACTCTCCGAATTATTTGTTGATTAAAACAAAATCAACTTTTTAACCATATAAATCATAACATTTAATTTTAAAACCACATTTAGTAATTAATTTTTTTTAAGCAACACTAAAACAAAATATTTTCATATTAACGAAAAAAAACTAAAAAAAACAAGCGTTGAGACACAACAATAATTAATAAAATTCAAATTCTAAAAAAATACTTTTATTAACAATATTGTCATTAAAGGATTACTAAAGGGAAAATGTTGTTAAAAATTAAATAATTTAAAAGCACATTTAATTGGTCAAGCGCCATAGCAACGAGATAGTTAATACTGGGGCTAGATTTTTTTCTTGCATAAGAATCTCAGCATTTGCTAGGTAGCATGTGCTAAAACTTAACTTCTTTTCTTGCATACCGCTGTATATTTTTATTTGTACGTATTAAAATGTGTTTCATAACTATCAAAGTTTGAAGTTTAGACTACCAACGGCTACTGATGTTTCAAATATTATTTTTAGTCACTAATCAAAGGCTTTTTGACTGTTTAAAAAGTAAAAAATAAATAAAGAATACATGAAGTAAAGGCCGCCACTTTAATAATTTTTTATTCGAAAACAATACATGTTTCGCCATTACTACGTTTTCAGATGTGAGGTTATTTCAGAAAACAAGTATATAGAACATTGATTATTGCGTAATTTATGGATTTTTAAAAAAAACTTTAATATGATTGGACAACTTGCCTTGCTTAACAATGCTTAAATTTCCTAAGTGAGTTGTCCAATCATATAAAAGCTTTTCGAAAATTGATAAATTGCGTAATAGTCAATGCGACATACTTGTTTCTGAAATTACCGCAAAACTGATGATGGTTTAATGGCAAAATATACATTGTTCCCGAATAAAATATAATTAAAATATGATTAAAATGATAATAATAATAATGTATAAAAAATAAATTAAAAGAATTTTCCCAAGAACTTTTAAACTCGATAAAAAGTGATACTTGATGTGATATTTTAACACCATTGTATCGTATGTAAATAATGTTATCGTATATAAATATTTTTAAATAGTTATTAATGATAAGACGATAATGATAATAATAATTTATTGATTTTTTTATTTGTCATTAGTTTTCGTTTTTCTTTGGAGATTTAAACAATTTTATTTTTATATATAAAACTTTTATACAAAAAAGCTCTACGTTTTTTTACATTTTTCAACATAATAATACGTCAAAAAAATAAACAATTTTTTAATTAACAATTTCAATCAACATTCATAAAAATCAACACATATTTGAATTTGAAAATACATAAGTATCTTTTGAACAACACAACACTTGACATTAAATGTTATTAACCCTTTCCAGCCCATTTGAAAAATATATTTAAAAAACATATTTGAAAAATTTAATTACAGTTATCTCTTTTACTCAATTTAAATTTTACACAGTAATAGTTTCTAAAAAGTCTAATAGATGACCTACATATATTAGAATGCAAAAATGCGCGATTCTCACTTGTTTCTTAGCAATTTAAATCAACATTGTAACGGATATTCAATGCTCCAATATTTTGCTTAAATAATAATTTGGCTGAAAAGGGTTAAGCTTAAATCAAGAAAAAGAATATTTTAAACAAAAAATTAAATTATAAATTCATTTCAACATACATCTGTATCAACAATTGACTTATTTTACAAAATCGAAATGCCAATAATTAATATTGTTAAGCTTTAATTATGCGCGTACGATTAAGTCCTCCGAGTTATCATTGTCTCGAATGGAATTCCGTCAATTCAACCGACCATAATTATCCCACCTTATCGGACGATATCAAAACGGTTTCTGAAAAGCAGGGAACTTCTAAAATCCTTCAAAAATACAACATAATTCACTACGATCAAGACGAAGCCGAAGACAAATTTCGATCTTTAGGCGACAAAAAATTCCAGTTTAACCCAAAAACATTCGGAGTCGATTGTCAACAAACAGCAGTTAATATCCATCGGAATCTTTTGCATTTGATCGGAAACGACATTATCAGTTTGAATAATCCCGCATATTTTGATGGAATAATGTCGAGAATGAATTTCAAAAACGAGTTGAAATTGAAAAATTTGGAAACGATTCGATTAAAACAGGAAATGCACCGAGCGAGTATGGAGAAAATTAAAATGTCTCAATTAATGAACGAGAAGAAACCTTTATTGAAAAATCGCAAGTTCTACGATGAATTGATGGATAAAACGTCTCGCGATTGTGAAAATTTTACGTTTGACAGTCGAATGAATTCGTTTGATTCGATGTGTGGAGATTGTGAAAGGTTTGAATTCGATATGTCTGAAGATCGGTTAGCGATACCAGACAGTTTCGATGAGGACGTTGATATGAACTTAACGTTTAAAAAAGCTGAAAAATTTATTCGCCGGAAGCTACGTCAGCCGAAATTAGATTGTTCTAGATCGATGACTTTACCTCCTGAACTCGGTGTTACGAGACCTACCGACAGATCAATTACCGTTCCAATAGAGGTGATTGAGAAACCAGCTAAACAGGAATCATTACCAAATAGAATAGCATCAATTTTCAAGCCTAATGTCCAAATGAAGTCTTGTGGATGCAAAGGAAAAAAATAACCGAAATTAATATTTAATAGTATCATTGAATTTAGTAAAAAAAATAAGTAAAAGAATGAAATTTACAAATTCTTTAACTAAACGAGAAAATCAAAATTGTAATGTAAAAACGAAGAAATTTCACTGTTTAAGAAATATAATTAATTGATGTATAATATACATAAATATTTCGCTTAGCACTTCCTCTCTCAGCACTGTTTCGCAAA
>MQRK01222432.1:0-24535 GCA_001938485.1 Girardia tigrina | reverse complement strand
GACACATTTTTGTAACAAACTTTACCTGGCTTAAACGATAGCAAGCATCATAATTAGCTTTGATTTCCCAAGTTCCGTTAGGAAAACAATATTTTTCGGCATTTTCTAATATAAAAAAAATAAAATTATACGAAATTTATAGATTAATATTAAATAAAAGATATATATCCAACTAATATATTAAAAGTTTTATTTATTAATTTATGAAGCATTTTCTTCACTATTTCCATTCTTTTTATTAGCTTACTTTCAATATATATGCATCCATGGAATTTAGAAATCTGTTTATGAGAGTTTTTTACTCAATCAATTTTCTTCAAACTTTGCACACTTACTCATTTGCACACTTACTCATTTTTAATGACAATAAATGATTTTGGGAAAATTTGATAAAAGGTCCCAAAATGGCAAAAAAACGGAAAATTCGCAGTTCCTGAACATTATTAATATAGAAGGATCTACTTATAAATTTTAAGTAGTCCATTTTAATTTTTAATTTTTTTTTGAAATTATATTTTTAAAACTTGGTTGACAAAGTAGAATTCTGTCTGTATAATGAATGGATATAAAAATTTAATTTTTTGATTTACTAGTTTATATTTATGCTGACATTATGTTTAACTATTAAATATCATAATGTTTAAAAAATGATAGTTTAATTAGTAATTTGTTTAATTAGTAAAAACGTTAATCGGGAATTATCAGATTTCGAAAACATTGAACTGGATTCTCTCGTTAAAGATTTCGTAAATTTAGAAGATTTTGATGAGAACGAAGCTGATGAAAGTCCAGAAGAACAATCGCAGAAAAATCTAATTATTTTCTCAGAAACTTCTGATTTAGAATCTGCGGATGATATGTGGGACCTTCAGTACAGCATTTATAAAAAAGATTACTATTATAGCAAATTTGGTCTGATAGTAAACGATGACATATTAACAGACCAAGCTAATAAATATATTACCACATTACAATGGATTAGTAGTTATTATTTTCACGGAGTTCCATCTTGGGAATGGTTCTATCCCCAGCACTATGCCCCGTTTATGTCAGACCTATCTTATCTCAGTCAGTCAATCAAAACAAACGGAATTACATTTGATATCGGTCGACCCTTTCTTCCATTTGAACAGTTAATGGCAGTTCTCCCAGCTGATAGTTATGAGCTACTTCCATTGTCTTTGAAAACTCTAATGACTGAAGAAACTTCTCCAATTATTGACTTTTATCCGAAAACATTTAAAACAGATTTGAATGGGAAGAAGAAAGACTGGGAAGCAGTTGTGCTCATTCCATTTATTGATGAAAAACGGCTTTTGGAAGCATTAGAAACAAAAATCTGTTCACTAGAAGACTCTGAAAAAGATCGTAATACACATGGTCCTCATATTAAATTTCGCTATTCTAAATCAGGAGAAACTAAGACTTATATTGATCCTAGGGAGTTTAAAATTCCTTTAACTTCTATTTTATCCGGTCTTTGTCCAAAGGTTCGTCTTGACGCTACTCTTGAAGGATTTCCAACATTTAAATACATTAGTCTTAATACATTAATGTTTAATTAGTAATTTAACTATTATGTTTAACTATTAAATATCATAAAACTCTAATGATCCAATTGTTTGGGAACAAAAATAAAATATAGATTAATGTTAGACATGTTTCTGAGATTAAGCATAATAAGAAGATGCTTTTGTGAAAGATTTTCGTAAGTTAAACTATCTAATATTTAATGATAATAAAAATGGGGCTCAGTATTTGACGTACTCGAGGATTTTCATACACTTTTACTCCATTTTTTTTACTTCATTTTTATTAAGGCTCATGGGTTTGAAAAGTTTCTTGAAGTATTCACGCTTACTTTAAAACACATAATGAAGTTTGACTCCCTCTTATTATTTAATAGGATTGTTTCAAGTAAAAATACGATTGAAATTGCTGACTGAAAGATATTATTTAAATTAAAAGGTTAAAAACCATAAAATTGATAAATTTCATCGAACTTATTTTTTCCAACTCTACCTTTTCATACTTAAAAAGATCATTATTTAATTTTATAACATTTCTGTCTTTTTTCAGTGATTTATAACAATGGTCAACATTATCTCTTTATCACGAGTTTTAAAGGCTGCTAGGTTTCACACGCACAAGCGCTAAAAAAACCGTAGATCTTTTTCGTTTTTGATATAAATTGCCATGAATGAAGCCTAAAATATGGAAATCAGTTCAAAAATTTCATTCTAAAAAACAAAAAAAGATCTTGAAATATCAAATCCAGAATTTGATCACTCCCAGATTGGTTTTGGTTGATGGTTCTGCACAGATCATATTTGTTTCATTAACGTTTTTAGGCGGTAAGAAATTCATGATTTAGTAACGGACCAAGAAAGGCAGTTCATATCAAGTCAATTAAACAGTTTGTTTTAAGAGTTTGGTATAGAGCACCGCAAGATTACTACATAATCGGGAATGTTACGGAAATTTTGATTCCATATCGCTAAAATTCCTACCATTTGTAGGCACTGAGGAATTTCACAATAACCGGATCCAAAATTTTCCATGCTCAACATTCTTTGTCATCCAAAAAAAAATTTACCCGGTATGCTACACAATTTTTTTTAATGATAATCTTTTCTTATTAGAACATTTTTGTTGTTTAAAATTACGGTTTTAAAATAATTAAAATTAATTAAGTAAATATAATCAAAAAGAAAAAAAATAATTAACAGTACAAAAAAAATAATTAATCTAAATTATTTTTCAGGCAAAAAAATAAAATTAATTAAATTTCATTTATAATTTTTTTTATAATTTTTCGAAAATATTTATATTGTTTAATCAAGTTTGAATGTGACATTTATTCGATTTAAATTGCGATAAATTATATTTGTTTTTCTAACTGATTTTTGTTAATTTTTAAAAACGAATTTTTTATTAATAATTTTTTGTGTTACTTTATTTAATCTAACTTAAATTTAAAATATTTAGTCATTTTACCTAGATTTAATCTTTCAAAAAATTAAAAAATGATGGCAACTTATTTTTAATGACAAAAATATGCCATTTATTAAATAAACATTTATTTCGACGTGTAACCGTCATCGTCAGGTCTCAAGAAAGAAATGAATTTTAAATCTGCTTATATAGGCAAGAGGTGATTATGTCATCAATGGATTATTATGTCATCTAAACACGCTCAATAGGGTTTTTGAGAGACTCGTTTGCACATTAATCTTAGGATCTAAAGGTCTGATATAAAGTGCTTCACAGGCCACCCTCTCCCAATAGTTTTTAAAACGAGAACACAGAATTTTAAAATCATTTATGTTTATGTTTTCGTTCGACTTACAACCCTTTCTGTGTTCTGCAATATTACTCCAACCTACATTTCAACCATGTTCTTGGATTCTCCTACAAAGATGACGGGACGTCTCTCAAATGTATGTGGCATTACACCCATTACATGTAAATTTATATACAAGATCCGAACATAATCTAAATGGGGTTGGATTTTATATGTATGCGATATTATTTTTAAATTAAAGGAATTATTTACGCATTTTAAAATTGAACGTTTAAATTGACCAAATCCCTCTAAATAAGGAATGCTTAATACGTATTTTAATGTTGATGATTCTTCTTTATCATTTTTAATCAGTATATTAATTAATTTATCAATTGTTTCTTTGGTCAATTTCTCAACAATCGATTTTGAATAACCATTTTTATTCAATAATTTAGTTAATTGGTTAATGCTATCACAACTTTTTATATAAGTTGATGATAATGACCAAGAACAAAAAATTAGTCCTCTAATCATATTATATTTGTAGTGACATTCACAAAAACTGTTTGGCGTTGTATATAACCCAGTATCAGTTTTCTTTTTATGAATCTCAGTCTCATAAATATCTCTTTTCCTTTCAATCAGTAAGTCTAGGAAAGATAATTTACAATTATTCTCTGTTTCTGTTGTAAACTTAATATTCAGATGCAAAGAATTTAAGTATCCTAAAAATCTTTTGTCTATGTTTTACATTATTTAAATCTTGATCAGCGAAAAGAAAATTAATCAACTCCTCATAATACTTATTAATTCTTTGCTTACATAATACAAACGAATAACATTTCCTGATTTGTACAATCAATCTTGTTATTGTTATCAATCTGGCCATTTTTTTAAAATCGTCAGGACAGTAAATGTAAATAAAATGACAATTTATCACAATATCTGATTTTTACACAAATGAGAGCACTATAAACCCTAATATTTTTGATAATCTCTTCAATACACAAAAAAACAAGTGATAAAAGTTTACCAGACCCTTGACATGCTCTGAGTTTTTGATGATGATGAGGATGTTGATGAGTATAAAGAATATGTAATAATAATAATCATAATAATAGAAATAATAATAAAGTAAACATAATAAACATAATATTAATAATCATAATAATAATAAATCTTTAAAATTATATGTACTAATTCAAAAAATGTTTTATTGATTCTTTTTTAAAGCAATATGATGACAAAGCAAATTAATTATAATTTTAAATTATTTTTTTTACTTTTCCTTAAAGAGAATATTATAAGTAATCATTAAAATAAATTATTAATTTGTATTTAAAACGTTTTATTTTGAAATATTTGTTACATTTACTTCTTTATAAATCTTAAAATTTAGATTACAGAATTAATAATAAAGGTAATTATATTATCTCAGAAAATCCTTTTGATTGAGTTTCTTTTAATTGCATTTAGAAAAATAATTTCAAACTCATTACCGATGTGTTTTCATAAAAATTTTAATTCCTTTTGTATTAATTTTAATATCATTAGTGATTTTCAATTTAAAAACTTTATTAAAACACTCTTTTATTAATATTCAGTTAACTGTTTTTGATTTCGATCTTCAACTGAATATATATATTTGAAAAATAATATTGTTTAAGCTTTTTAAAACTATACCTTTTTATTTTTAAAATGAGAATAGTAACTTTCGAAATGAGAAATGTATTCATAAGTCTTTTTAGAAATGAGAGTTAATTTTTATCTTTACTTTTTTAAAAATTTTTTGAAATAAATAATAATATTTAACACAAAAAAATAACTGAAATTAAATACAACCATATAATTAACAACAATATATTTAAAACATTTTAAAACATAAAACCCACAATTTTTATTAAAAGACCATATCAACCCGATTAATTGCATCTACAACTTTACTAAAAATTTCAGCAATAAAATTTCTGCACATTGCAGGTGTAATGACTCACATTCCTTCTCTTATTAATTCTTCAAGAGTTCTTAATCGATGCTCTTTAATTGTCAAGTTTAAAGGTGTATTAATCAAAATAAATTCCATCTTTTCAGCCAAATCTCTTTTAACCTTTGCCTTTGCAGAAGACCAAACATTTTCCATGGGTTTAAATATAAGGCTAGAAGGAGCTAGCCTCAATAAAATGTTTCCTGTAAATTCTGGCTCCCTAAAACCGGTTTCAACGCTCGAGTGGCATGGGGCGTTATCTACAAGCATTACAACAGGACCATCGAATTTCTGCTAGGCATCTCTTAGGCAATTACGCATCCATTCACAGGCCTGTTCACTGTTAAAGACTCCCCTTTTAATTTGATAGTGTAATAGGCCAATGTTGCCCATACATCCTATAACATGGACATTAAAACTCTTAGAACCGGCAGCTACGGTCGTACATTTATTTCTTCCTTCTGTTCATGAAATAGGAATGTTGTAATTACATTCATCCATGAAAGAAATCGGTAGGTTGCTAGATTGGTACCTTAAAAGTCCTTCTACAAAACTTTTACGTTTTGTTTTGTTCTTGGTGGTATTTACTCTTACACTATTACATCTATTACACTATTACACCTATTACACCTGTTCTAAGGGTTTTAATGTCCATGTAATAGGATGTATGGGTAACATGGACATTAACATGGACATTACATGGACATTAAAACTCTTACAACCGGAAGCTACGGTCGTACACTTATTTCCTCTTTCTGTTCATGAAATATGAATGTTGTAATTACATACATCCATGAAAGAAATCAGTAGGTTGCTAGATTGGTACCTTAAAAGTCCTTCTACAAAACTTTTATGTTTAGATTTGTTCTTGATGGTATTTACTCTTTCGGGTTCAAATCTGATCTTCTTTAAAGTATAAATGACCTGGTCAAGAGGACGCCAAACAGATTTTTATAACTGAAGGTCAAATTTAACTTTTAAAAGGGTTCCTTTCAATCTGGTTTACCATGAACTCCTTTTGTTATTCAACCACCAGATTAAACTTATTACCACCACGAGCATCGGGCTGGTTACCTAATGCTGTCCATCAGTATGTCGTGGCTTCCGGAACTAATAGTTCTCTGCCAAAGGTACGCCAGTCACCACCACAATTAAAAGAGGATACAATTTGGGTTCTTTTTGACGCCCACTCTATTTATTGTTGTATTATTCTTCTTACTACTCTTCTTACCATGGTTTTTAATTTTAAAAAATATTAATAAAAAAATAAGCTCAATAAATTTAAATTAAGTTCAATAAATTCAATTAAATTCAATCTTAAATAATAAATACCAAAAAAAATATCTAGTCGGAAATTTTAGTGATTGTTACCGGATTGTTACTGATTTAATTTTAATGAAATTGATATTAACAATTTATAAAAAAAATTTAATATAATTATCATTTACTGTTCTTTCATAATCATTAATCTCATTAAGAAAGTTACTATTTTCATTAGGAAAGTTACTTTTACATTTTGAAAGTTACTTTTCCATTTTGAAAGTTACTATTCTCATTTTGAAAGTAAAAAGGTATAGTAAACCACAAAAAAATAAATCTATTCTTCATGCTGGCAGAACTCTTCTTGACTCAGAGAATTTTTTTGTTATCTTTTGCAGAACAGAAAATTATTATTACATTTACTTTTTTGTGTAATATAAACTAATTATCATTTATAAATAGATCTTTTTATATTAATATTGTTCAGGAACTCCGATTTGGCTGTTTTTCCAATTCTTGGGCCTTAGAATTTTTTTAGATCAAATTTTTACATTATCATGTATTGTCATTGAAAATAAATAAGCGTGCAAAATTTGGAGAAAATTGATTGAGTAAAAAAGCCTTCAAAAATAGGTTTCTAATTTCCATGGATACATATATATATATACATTCGATGACTCATCGAGTCAGTTGAGTTGGTATACTGAGTGAGAGAGGTCGAAAATTAACGGGCTCACAGCAGTGGCGTAGAAACTGTTATTGGCGCCCGGGGCGGTCATAAGATTTGCAGCCTCTGTCCGGAATCCTTATTGACTGTCTTTGCTAAAAATTAAGTAGAATGGTATAATTGTTAGTCTAAAATCTTTACTCTCATTTCATGTTCTTCTTGTAATACATTTATTCTAATAATAAAATTTACTAAGTAACAAAGTCATTTAAAAATTTAAAATTTTCATTAAAATTTACAAGCGAATTTTTCAAGCTTTCATTTCTGCAAATTTACTAATAACATTATCAAAATTCAGTTCAGCAGCAAGCTCTCTCTCAATGGAGAGGACTGCCAAGTCTGTAAGTCCTGATTGACTCATTGTAGAACTTTAATTTGGAAAAGAAGTGTTCGCAACTGACAATGTTAATAGCCTGGGTAAGAGAGATGCACAGCAAGATCAAACTATTATGCACGGAGTTCCCAAGGTATAAAGGTTCTCTATATAAAGATTAAAGTTCTGAAAGTTCGTTGATTCCGTAGTTTTTTAAAGCTTGAACAAAATACTGCGGTCTTCGTCTTTTGATTTTAACATTCAACTTTAGAATTTTAGAATAGCCAACATTTTAGAATTTAAATTCGTCTTAGATTTTTGGTCACTTTATTTCATGAGAAATTCTTTTACCCATTGAAAAATGCCAACCCCCTGACCCTTCCATGCAACGTCATTGGTTCGTAGATCGTTTTCAATGTATTTAAGAGGAAACTCTGAACTTCTGATGTCATTGAAATCACTTTGACAATACCTATATTCTTGTAAATACTCTTCTTAAATGCTTAAAATCCTGAAAAGTTTTATTTTTATAATAAAAATAACTAAATTATCATTGTAGTAATAATATTATTAAAGTAAAATAATTTTTTTAAATGTTGTTTAAATCTTGAATCTCTCTCTCTTCCCTGTATTGGAACATCCTAGTTTTGATATGGAGGATCTGATAAAAATATGCTGACGAAATGTGGGGCATTTGGGAAGTTGAAGACCAATCAAAATATATATCTCATTCGTTTTTGTCTCAACATTTTTGTCTCTGTCATAACCCTATAAAGAATGTCAGGTTTAATAACATTAAAAATTTTAACGTTTTCTGCAGAATATATGGGAAGATTTAAAATTTGAAATTTTTGCGCTTCCTAAAAATATTTCTTAACATATTTTTAAATATTCTTTAGGGAAATTTTACATTATTGTTGCAAACTTTTTTGATATTGAAAAATAAAGTAATTAATGTTTAAGAATACGAAAGCTCATGGGGGTTTTTCGGACAAACTGCAACAAGTAAATAAGTCACGAAGGTCACATTAGATCTGCGAATTCTTTAATAACTTGTTTTTGTAAAAAGAACTTTAATACTCTATTAATATAAAAATAGGATGTGTTCATATATCATGAGTTTAATATAAAAATTTATTTAAAATATTTAAAGAATTTGAATTAAGAATGTTTAATCTATCATTGACTTGTGTCCAAAAGACTCTCAGGCGGCGAAACTTTATGGATTACCTAAAGTTCACAAGGAGGGTATCCCAATAAGACCTGTCTTATTTATGACCCGCACTTCTCAATATAACGTATCGAAGTTTCTAGACCTTAAATTTAAAAAGTTGTTTTCTTCGGAATTTGAATATCGTGACAGTTTTGAATTTGCTAAATTCATTGCTAATTTTCTTTCAAGTAATAATAGAAATTATTGTTTCATTTATTGTTTCTTTTGATATTGTGAGTTTATGTACGAATGTTTCTTTGTCTGAGACAATTAACATATGCTGTGAAATCTGAAAAAATAATGTAAATCTTCATAAAGATGAGGTAGCGTTTCGGGAATTATTTACCTTTGCAATATCCGATGTTCATTTTCTTTTCAGAGATTGTTGGTATAAGTAAACTGATGGTGAGGCTGTGGAATCCCCATTAGCATCACAACTTGCTTCGATTTTCCTGTCTGGAATTCAAGATAAGATCAATCTTTTCACTGGAGCTAAACCTTTAGTCGTTATGTTGATGGCATTTTTCTAATATTTTCTGAGAAAGATCACATGGTTCCTTTTTTGGAATATTTGAATTCATTACATCCAAATATTTCTTTCACTGTTGAGACTGAAAACAATGGTTCGTTACTTTTCTTGATCTGTTATGTGAAAGGAAGGATTTTCATTATGAAACAGAGATCTACAGAATGAAAACTGATACTGGGTTGTATATAACTAAACGTTTTGGTGAACCCAAATATAATTGTAAGATGATTAAAGGGTTGGTTTTTCGTTCTTAGTCTTTGTCTTCAACCTATCACAAGGCCGATATAAGTTTCAGCAATTTGAATGACCTTATACATAAGTATGGATATTCAAAGTCTTTCCTTGAAAAATTAACTAGAGAAACAATTGATAAATTATTTAAAGATGGTGTAAGTAAAATAATTGAAGGAAAGGATGATTTGAAACCCGACATAGGAACGAATGAGAGACTTAATTGCGGTTACACATTTACTGTTCCTTATTCTGAAGGTTTTAAAAAATTCAAATCTTCTATGCTAAAATCAATTAATACTATAAATTTGAATTTAAAAAGCGTATCAAAAACATATTAAATTCAGAATATGTTCAGTAATAAATCGAAAACTCTTTTGAGTTTATGTTCGGATCTTGTACATAAATTTGAGTGTCATAGGTGCAACGCCACATACATTGGAGAGACAGTCCGTCATCTCTGTAAACGGGTTCGTGAGCAGGGACATCTAAGTGGTGGTATTAATATTGCTGAACATAAAAAGCATTGTAAATCGTCTGTTGAAATAAATAATTTTAAAGTTTTATGCAGCAATTTTAAAAATTATTGGGAAAGAGTCTTGTATGAGGAATTAATAATTATAGCGGTTAATCCAACAATTAATGTCCAAGTGACTCATCAACTTTATTGAAAATTTTTGCGTGACACAATAATTACATTATGCAATCATCATTTTAATATATATAAGCTTAACAGCTACAATCAGAATTGCCAGATGATGAAAAATATTCCATCGAAGTATATTGTTCTAATGAAAAAATGTATTTTAAAATGGCGTCTTTTAATTTTGATCATTGATATGTTAATACATTTTCCTTTATTGCTTTCTATATTATTTTTTAGTTTAATCAATAAAAAGAGCTTTTTATCAAAACATTCAATACATTACTTTCCTTGTAACTCAATGCAAAATATTTTCTTACCAAAATTGTTGTAAACATGTCCAGAAAATTCAACTGGACACCTTTGAATGGCCATTCTTCCTCCTTCAACGGGTTTCCAGCAATATACTGGATCATGAGTAACCGGACAAAAGGTGATGTTTCTTTCTAATTAATAAAAAAAGTTAACTAAATTAAGTTATTTTAATTAAAATAAAAAGTAAAACAGCACAGCAAAAATTTATAAGTAAATAGAATACCTCAATTACCTCGGTTTATGTTGGAAAAACCGATTTAAATATTAAAAATAGTATTTCAAATTTTATTTTGATGTAAAATTGGTTAATATGACAATTTATAGGCAAAACTACTTATTTATCTTTAGTAAGTTGTAAAACTCCAAAAATAATAATGTCGAATATAATGTTACTAGTTATATAAATAAAAAAATTTTATCATCCCAAATTATCAAACATAATATAGTATAACATAATAAAATATAATATATAATTTATAGTATAATGAATAATATAATAATATATTATTTTAATCATAAAATTATATTATATTATATTATATTATATATTTCATTACTTATTTCAATTCTCTTCATTTGTCTATGTTGTTGAATTGATTTGAATGTCTAAAATTAAATTTTAGGTCATTATTATTTCGTTGTGTTATTTCCGATATTAAATCAATTTTGAGTTTGTGACATTTGTTATTTGCATATTTTCGATGAAAACAGTCCTCAAAGCGAGTCAGCAAAAATATATATATCAAATGGACAAATAAAGATAGATTGATAGGAAAACCAATTATCTAATTTTTTAAAAAATTTTGTACAAAATAACTTCTAAAGTTTATTTCTTTTTAAAATTTTTTATTCTTATTTTACATTAAGATACCTTTTATTTGCATAATTATTTCTTTTTATTTTCCTTTCTGTTAATTTAAACTGCTCCTTAAATTTTAACTGAAGATTTATGTAAAAGTGAAGAAGAAAAGTATTTTAAGTAACTCTAGAATAGTCTGAATGAATACTAGAAAAAAGGAATAATGATGAAGAAATTGTTTTCATAGAAAACAGTTAATTGAAAAAAAAATTAGAAAATAAATTAAATTTCATTAATTATTTTCTACTTTCAGAATTTTTTTAGAATATAAAATGAATTAATTTCTTTTCTTTGCAGAATGTCTTTTTTATATTTTGCTTCAAGAAACAAAATCGATCACTGGAGAATTAAAATAAATTATTCATTTTCGTATAAATATAATATAATCATTATTAATATTATAATCGTTTTTGATAAAATTTTAGATATTCTTCGTGTTGAAAGATTATGTATAAATATTTAAAGAATGATGGAAAGTTATTTTTAAAGATAAATGATTTAAAGTCGTCTTCAGATAAAACAAATACTAAATGTATTAAATTAGCTTATTTCGATAGTACATGCAAGATTCGTCATAATCCAACTTATTTCTGACTAGCATGTACAAGGAAATTCATAATCATTTTTTTCTCTTCATCTTCATTCTAATCGTCCCCATTCTCTTTGTAATAATGATCACCATCGTCACTATCTTCATGAAGGTTAGTTGTTTCATCAACTTTATGATCATAACTTGATAATAATATTTTTTTCTAAGTCCCAATTTTTCGCTTTCTTTAAATATCTTTTACCTTTCTATTCCTATTTTTGCAACCGATTTCCGCCTATTTATAGGTTTAATTGAGGGACAATATATATACAAACAAGCAAATAGAACACAATATTAGCGTAACATTAGACAAATTATATACAGATACACGAGTTAAGAAACAATTAAAAGAAGAAAATACTGAAGAATAAAAAGAATACAAAGAATACAAGCTGCAGGTTTAATTACTTTCAATGACATAACTTCAACTTTACAAGAACTTCCAGTGTCAAGACATGGACCCTTAAATTGTACATGCATGAACAGAAACTTAATAGTTTTTGTGGACTTCTAGTGAACTTTGTGCTTTGATTTATATTTATCTTTTATCAAATTAATTTAGTAATTTTATCACGTATCTACAAGCCTTTTAACACTGTTAGAAATAGTTTAATGTTAAAATGCGATAATAGATGTTCTACTTAGTGGGTTCGCTGTGATCATTCGAACTGATATCTAGATAAAAATTACGTTTGGAAAAGGTTTACATTATATATTTTCAAAATTACATTTTAAAAAATTTACTTCCAAAGTTTTTAAAATTTAGTTTTATATTTTGGTTTTTTATGATCTTTATTTTTTACATTTTTCTAATTTCTTCTACAAATTTTAAGTATAAAATTCCAAAATTTCAGTGAGCTTTATGTATTAAAATAAAAAACAATGTACAATGACTATTAGAAACCTAACTGCCTTTTAAATGAAATATCAAAATATCTGATTACGGTGATATCACAAAACTGCCGTTCGTTATGTCAATCGAATTCCTTTTGTAGAATAGAAAACTCGACTTTGTAAATGGATGAGGTTCTATCCTTACAACATAACCAATGATCAAGAACCTTACTCAATCGACTCATTTGCGAGTGATCCCTAAGTCGGGTTTTGAGATGACGATTTGTCTCTCTGATGTGGGCCTCCCATCTCTGTAATGGTATTGAGCCTAAGGCTCTTTAGAGGGTCCACCCAAACTAAAGTCCTTAAGGGCCCCCCGATAGGCCTCCTACGGGGTCAGTGGCCTTCCGCCTCTGAGCAGTCGGCTTGCCAGTAACGAACGACCAACCATGGAACTTGGTACCATGGCCGTATATGCCGTTGGCTGTTACGGTGGACGCGTAACAACCGCGAAATGGGCACTTAAATTGTCCTCTTGCAGTCTTGTAATCGGCTGGCAGTCGGTATTGTAGGTGCGTTTGATCCCTTATTGAAAACAACCATAAACATTTATTATGAGACGATTTATTTAGTAAATTTTACTTTTATAAATTATATATATATAAACTTATATTTGTTCTTTTGTTATACAAAATAATAACGGTAACGACTTTCGATAATAAATATCTTGTGCTTATAGTTTTTTTTCTGGCCATCGTTTGTATTGATACCATTTTTATTATTATGAACATTTATGTTCTTCAGAGAGTTGTCATGGCTTTTATAAATTATCTTAATTTGAGGAAAGTCATAAAAGATTACTTCTCGCCGGCCGTTTTTAAGTCTTTTATTTCTTTTAATAATAAAAAATTTAATAATAAAATAGTCTTTTTAACCAAAAGTTTATTTTCTTCAAAATTTAAAAATTTTTTAAAAGCTTATATAATTGAAATTGATAGTACTGTTTTTTTTTACTTTTAAAGATTTTATTATGAAAAATGTTAACTTTCTGCCCGACGGAATGAGTCAACTTTACCAACTAATGAAGCATTGTTGCTGTCTTATGTGAGGTTTATTAAACATGAAGAAATGTGTCAAGAACTATTATTTGCTAGAAATTTAGAGATAGTCACAAAAGGAGAAACCATATTTAAAACACTGGAAAAGTTTTGTGATGAAAAAGGAATTTCCTTGACGAATATTATATCACCTGCTACAGATGGAACTCCAGCTGTGACGGGGTTTGTGTTAATCCCATTCTTATTATTATTATCGACATTTATATCAAGTTACTTCTCCATCATCCCTCTCCCCTCAATTATGAATGACAATCTCTAACAATTTTATTCGTTTGGATTTATATATATATATATATATATATATATATGTGTGTGTGTGTGTGTAAATATTTCCAAAAATTTGATTAATTATTAATTGAATTTAATTCGAGTTCTGGTACTCGTTTTATTTTTATAAACAATTGCAACCACCGTTCTGGACAATAGTTCTGACGATTTAAGAATTTTCGTCAAAAATTTTTTTAATTACGTCTTATATTTGATGATTTTCCTATTATTCAAAATGTCTAAACAAATTACAATTAAAGTGTCGACTGTCGAATTGGAACTCGAATTTCTCTTCGCCTCAAATACGACCGACAAAAAATTGTTTGATCAACTTATTCGCACATTAAATATAGGTGAAATATGGTGTTTCAGACTTCATTATGTTGACACAAAACATATACCGGAAGATCACGTCTCAAGATATCGGCAAAGCATTTGCTCTTAAGTTCCAATTCTGTGTCAAGTACTATCTTGAAGATGACCGAGGATAGCTAATCCAGGAAAACATAATGCTTGTTAAGTCTACAAGTTCGACAAGATATTCTCGATGGAGACATTTTCTGTCCTTCAAAAACATGCGTGTTGCTCGTCACGTTTGCTTGTCAGTGCAAATATCTCGACTTTAACGAAAATTGACACCCAAAATCAGATTTTCATCAAGTGTAATTAGAAGGGTGTCCTATTCAAACAAGAAATTATCGATAAAATCCACATCAAAATTCTTCGAATTTGGTCTTTATGACATCAGCCCAGACCTCTATTTCCGAATATTTATCACTGCGCACTGCTACTTCCCCCCGGTTCTCGGGGCAACCTGAGGATCGGTCGGATTAATAATAATCATAATAATAATCATAATAATAATAGTAATAATAATAAATAAAAGTAATAATAATTAAGAGTAATAATAAATAATAATATTAAAAAATAATAATAATAGTACACCTAAACAGTTAAACAACTAACATACTACATAAATGATTTCAAAATTCTAATACAACAAATTTAATAAATATGTAAACAAAATTATATTAATCATTTTAAAAAAATCTACAAAACATTTTCCCGACCTTTCATTCTTCTAATTTCTTAAATTTCTTGTACATTAATAAATTATCTAAAATAATTCCTCAAATCAAAGCATGTTTCGTCTTCAAGAAAGGTAAGTTTACTAACAGATTGTCATAAACCATTTAGTTTTGAAGATTTAATTGTTAATAGGTTTTATAGAGACAAAATTTGGCGTCACACATGAAAGATTAATAAATCATTATTTTCGAAAGAATATAGAGTGTCTAATCTTCAACAACCCCATTGAAAATTCTCTGAAAAAAATAATTTTCAGAAAATCTGTTATTATCCTAATTGCTTTTAATTAGATTGTTGAAAATATTTAAATAATTTTAAACGGAATAATTATTAATCCAATTGAATAAGTAAATTACGATTTCATCAAGTAATAAATTATATTTTATTAAATAATATATTTTGTTTTATATAAAAAGAAATCTCACTCATTAATGGAACATATATAATTTTTATTCTTAGAAAAATTTTAGATATATTTTTTTATTTTTAATTATTGCAATTAATCTAATTGATGAAAACTATTAATCAGATGATAATTGAAATCAAATTTAAATGAAAAAAATATTTTATTAACATTTTCATGACGCACGTTTTAAATTGGATTTCGATTCATGTTACGCTGTATCAAAGCGGGATAATAGTTTTTTTTCTTAATTGTAAAACTTAATTTTTCATCAATTTCAAAAAATGTTTAATTTTATTATTTGAGACAAATTTTTAATTAGATTTAATTAAAATATTTTATTGCAAGTATTTCGTTTCATTTAACAAATTTTTGTTGATTGACAGAGTTTATTTTATTTTTTCTTCGTAGTTTTAATTGATAAATTACTTTCATATTTTGATAAATATTTTATATTAATATTCGAGTAGAAAAAAAACGAAAATAATTATTAATGATATCAAAGTCATTTTTAAATTAAATTATTGAAAAAAAATTTACAAAATTATTCCAAAACATATTAAAAATTATTCTGAAAGTTATAAAAAATTAAAAAAGAAGAAAATGTTTCATTATGTCATTAAATTATATAAATTTCATGATAAGAAATTAAACTAAAAAAAATAAATTCTAAAATTTTCTCGACATATTTGTGTTATAATTTTGTTTTGATGAAATTTTTAAGCTTTATAATTTAAAATTGTAAAATTTAAAATTTATTAAAATTCTGAAATGGAGAAATGGTAAATTAAAAAATTGTGAGTATGAGATGTTAGTTTTAAGTTTCGCCAAAATAGTTTATTATTTTTTTAATTTGAAAATTTAAAAGAAATAAATTAACAATTACAATGTAGAGTAAAAATATGATAATAAATACTTATTTAAAATACGTTTACAGTAATAACAATTAACATATTTTAATAAAAGTTATAGAATAAGCTAAATAAATTTTAATTAACGGATTAATATTTTCAGAAATAATTTTTTAATAAAATGGTTATTGTAAATTTAAATTAATTAGTTTTATGATTAAGTTTCGTAAGAATGTAAAATTTGGTTACATTAAAAATTTGTAAATTTTTTGTAAAAAATGTAAGATTATTTAAGATTTAAATTTTTGTATATTTTCAAAATTTAATCGAAAAATTTAATGAACTAATTATGGGCGAAATAATTGAAGTAACAACAAATTTGTTTAAGTATATGAATTGTAAATATTAATAAATTTTTGTGGTGTTAAATTATGACTTTAGAATGTGATAATAATGAAAGTGGCATAAACGCTACTTACAGTGAGGTTGTAAAATTTTAATTAGAATTTTCATGTATTCTTATTTATATTATACATTATTTATTTATAAAGGTTTGAGGTTAGAAAATTTTTGAAATTTTGTTGAAAATAAAAATGGGAAATTATGTCTATTCTTATTCTTGAGTTCGATTCTAATACGGGTTCGTTAAATATGTCCAAATCTAACATAGCGACAATAACCAACAACTCAGAACAACTGGTTTCAAGACTACTTACAGAGAGTTGTAAAAGGCAAGATTATATAAAAACTTTTATATTACTTTTTTTAAACTTTTTTTTACTTCAAAGTAACAAAGATCGCGGAAAATATTCAATGTATCAGTTAAAATAAAAGTGTATGAAGCCTACCTTCGAGAAGCTTTTAAAAGAAAAGTTCAATGATTACAGATCTAGAAGAGGCTTTGAACTTTGAAAGATCTAACGAATCAGTAGAGGTATACTTGGCCAAGGTCAAATTAGCAAAACCTAGGACGAATTGAAAATATTCTATTAGAACATGGTTTAAAAGATAACGATGAAAAAAAGAGATTAAGTTCAGAGCTTTTTAGGGCCCCGAGATTGTTTAAGAATAAAACAATTTTTTTAATTTTTTTTGTAAGCCGAAATATAATTATTCGATCTTCGAATAATTTTCCAATTGGGGAATATATTGGAGTTTTGTCAACCAGCGGTGTCTAATATGTCACTTAGCTACTATATATATATTGGTAATATGCATAGGAATTACATGGAATATTATAAATATTCACACGGAGAATTATTGTTTACTGGGACACTTTGACTTAATGTTCCAATAAGAAAACGTCAATTAATTAAAAAACGTAATTTAATTTTTTACAACGTGCTGAATTTAAAGAACTGAAAATTAATTGATATCATAAAATAAATTTAATTGACGTCATCAATGGTAATTCGGATTTTTACTAGTTTTAAATGGGAAAATATTTTTCTTTTAATTTAATTTTCAAATTATAGGCTATAATATGAAGCGGCATCAAAGTGGTTCAGAAAAGAGAATGGCAAGTAAACGTAAAGAAGAATTGTATGCAAAAGATAAGAATGCTCTTTTGAAATTTTTAACTGTTCAAATGATTTCCAAAAACCATCGCAAGAGATTGAATATGATGGTACAAATGATGTTGCTAACGTAACAATTGAAAATTGCGCAATAAATAAACTACCCTTTAGAGACTCTCTGCAAAAGTTAAATAACGAAAATGAAAAAATAACATGTCAAAAAAAGAACTCTATCTAGGTGACATTGTTATGTAGCCAAAAATATTGACCGTTGAATTAATTGAACGTATAATTTTAATGAAACCCGAAAATATTGGTGATATTCGTAATTTAGGATCTCTGTACTATGACAACGAGAAAGAATATTACCGAGGCCTCAGAGAAGAACATTTTTTTCGTACATCCCAAAACAACAACAAAGAAAAATGAAATTGACCTGTGTTTTCGGAGACAAGTCGGTATAATGTTGTCCTTGTAAAATATTTTCAAAATCTCAATCCAAATTAATAATTGGGTTTCAAAATTGGAAAACCATTGATAGTACTCTATCAGATCATGAATTATCTAAGGCACATGTGTCAGTAATATTTATTTTATATAGGCGCTCTTCAATTTTAAACAGAATCGATTTCGATGTACTAAAAGAAAGACAAATAAAAGAAAATTATTGGAAAAAAAATCTTAACAAGTCTTAATATCAACCTTAAAATTTACGGCTAGCTTAAGTTTAGCCTTTAAGGGTCACACTAAAAATAAGAATTCTAGTAGAAAGGGAAATTAATTAACGTGTTTGGAATATCTGAGTGAATATGACGACTTTTTAAAAATACATTTAGACAAATATGGAAACTTTGGTAGTGGAACTACGAATTATTTATCTCATCAAATATGCGATGAGTTTATTGGTATAATTCATGATTGCGTATAACAATTAAATTAAATTAAATTAAGTTAACGAAATAAACAATGCGAATTACTACAGTATCATAATAGATTCTACACCCGATATTTCACATATATGTAAACTAACATTGATAATATGATATTTATTAAAAAACGGAGAAATTAAAGAAAGATTTGTATGTTTCCTACAAATTGAACGACATGATAGCTATTTAGAAAACGTAGTACTGAAAAAGTTATATGAACTCAGCATTGACATTAAACAGTGCAAATGTGAATCTTATGACAACGCTCCTAACATGTCCACCAAATATTCAGGTTTGCAAACGCGGATTAAAAACTACAGTCCAACTGCACATTACTTACCATGTGCAAGTCACTCGTTAAATTTAATTGGGAACTTCTCAGCTTAAAGCTGTACAACTGCAATTCATTATTTTAGGTTCGTCCGAAACCTTTTTGTTGTTCTTTCTGCATCAACTTATCGTTGGAATATTCTACAAAAGAAACTCAAGGAGCGGAAAGAGACGCTTACAATTAAAAACTCTTAGATACAAGATGTTCTGTCAGAGCGGATGCAGTGTTGGCTTTAAAAAAAGGTTAAAGTAAAATAAGGGAAGCGTTAATTCAGATATATGAAACGGAAACAGAAAAGCAGAGCACTAAAACAGAAGCCATTGCATTAGTTAAAAAGCTTGAAAATTATGAAATAGGACAATTATTTGGAATAGTATTATGCAAAGAGTAAATGCAACAAGTAAATCTCTCCAATCTGTTGAATGTAACTTACTAAAAGGCGCCTCATTAATAAGATCTATGGGAGATTTTATAAAAAACTTTTCGCAATGAATTCGAATTAGCTGAAGAGGAAGCCAAACAATTGACGCCTAATACAACATTTAATCAACTATCGAGAACTAGAAAAAAGGCAGAAGAAGAACGTTTATTCGACCCAAAAAATAATTTTATTTTTAATACATTTTATGTAATTTGTGATAGTTTACTTTTTTAATTTAACAGAAGAAATAAAGTATATTTAGCTATCTTAGAAAATTTTAAAATTTTTGTCGATTTAGAATTAGAAAACGATTCAAAAGCAAATTATATTAAAGGTATTACTGAATTATATAAGAATGACATTGATTTAGATCTTTTCCGCGACGAAATGGAACAATTTTTACATTTGATAAAAAATGAATTTCTCAGTAATGATGGTGTGAAAAACCAAATTACAACTATGTATAAAGTTGCATTAGATTTAAAATGTACATTTCTCAATGTAGAAATAGTTCTTAGAATTTTTTCAACGATGTCAATATCAAATGCTTCTGGGGAGAGATCATTTTCAGTATTAAAAAGAGTTAAAAATTATTTACGAAACTCTATGAAGGAAGAACGGTTGAATTCTCTGGCATTGCTTTACACGGAGAATGAGCTTGTGAATTTCTTAATTAAGAAATTTGCCAAAAACAAAAGAAGAAAAAGGTTTATGTAAAATATAGTTATTGCTCTTTGAATTTGTTTAATTTTTTAATAAACTTTAAGACGTTTCGAATAATAAATATAATTTTTTAAAAGATCACCTATTATAAACCTTTCGTTTTATTTGGAAAATGTATATCTAATTTCTAAGAATTTAGTAAGGATGATTAGTAAATAAGAAATATTTTTTTGTTGTGTTTTGAATCTTGGGTTAAAGATAATTGAGATAAAATATTTATGAATTAATATTTAATCAATTTTTTTAGCATGCCACGAACCAATGGACCTGGTTTATTGTGGCTCTAAAAAGCCTGTAAAAATGAGTTTTTTGTCAAAAAATTTGTTTTTTTACAGCATTGTACGAAATAAAAGAAAATGACAATGAAATTAATTTTATATTGTATATTGTAGTAATACTACATTATGTTAATTAGTCTTAAATTATTCCTTAAAGTAAACATTAGTGTCTTAACCTAAAGAGGTAACCTTTTAAAGAATAATTTACTCAATACATTATTTATTTTATATTGATCACTTACCTCTTTGGGTTTTCATAAAAGTATATAAAACTAAAAGAAAAAGGAATAGTTATGAAGCTTAATAAACCACCTTTTATTCAATCTATTATAAGCCATTGCCTATCTACCAACGATACATCAAGTCTGGTTCCCTCATACGAGGTTACGACACATGTAAAATAATTTTTTTTTCAAGCTTATAGTTTTTTATTTTTTTATGTGGCCCCATTCACTCTGACCTCTAGGGGCCCCGTCCATGCTAAATCCACCGCTGGTTCAGAGATATCATGAAAGACAAAGGATGAGAAGGACATCATAAAAAAGTGTACGATGAAAGAAAGTCAGAAAAACCGGTGTATGAACGGAAAAACATAAAATTTTTCAGGAGAGAATAAATATTCAGAGATATTGCAAAAAAGGAGAAACTCTCGGAAGACACTCAATGGTCAAAAACAAAATCACCCATATCAGTACAATCAACTTAGGAAAATGCATATTACTGAGTCTAGTTGAACGACGAATCTCAAGAAAAAACAGCGTTTTCAAAAAATCAGGTCAATTTTGTTTTAAACGGATGCTTTCGACATAGTCGTTGCTCCAGGTACGTTCAATGAAATAATGACTAAGGTATGAAAACTAATTAAGACAGGTGAATCAGCCTATCTTAATAATATATTGATAGCTACTTACTCAGACGGAACATCACAATATCATGAGAGAAATGTTTAAAAGAATAGAACTGAATGGTTTGTGAATTAAGTCTGGAAAACTTAACATATTACGACAAGAGGTAAAATTCCTTTGACATATAATAAAGAGCAGAAAAATTAAAACAGATCCAGAAAAAATGACAACTATTAAGAACAAAGAGTTTCTGGTAATCTGCAATTTTTATTAAAGACTTATCAATCCAAACTGTTAGAGGAAATGTGCAGTTTGAATAAGGAAAAGCTATTCTTGATCGATACAAAGATATTGCATTTTAGGATATAAAGGAAGCATTAATAACACAAAAATTAAATTTCCTGGATATCAAGATGGATGGTACGAATATTATGCATTTTGGTGGATGGAGACACGAATTAGAACAACAGTATTATATTTTCATAGTCTGACAGAATATAGTTATTCGCAAAAGAATTCGTCGCATATTATTTTTTTGCAATTTATAACACTTTTATATAAATCTGAGTTTTATTTACAACATTAAAATTTTTTTTAAATTCACTTTGACCTGCAAAATAATTTAAGAAAAATATTTCAGACATGTTGCTTTAATAATTTATTAGCCTTTATCAGTATAAGAGGTTCTAGGGACATCGAATAAAGAATACAGAAAGTAAAAGACGCCACTTTAATAATTTTTTATTCGAGAACAATACATGTTTCGCCATTACTACGTTTTCAGATGTGAGGTTATTTCAGAAAAAAAAGTACATAGAACATTAATTATTACGTAATTTATGAATTTTTAGAAAAACTTTAATATGATTGGACAACTTCCCTTGCTTAACAATACTTAAATTTCCTAAGTGAGTTGTCCAATCATATAAAAGTTTTTCGAAAATTGATAAATTGCGTAATAGTCAATGCGACATACTTGTTTTCTGAAATAACCGCAAAACTGATGATGGTTTAATGGCAAAATATACATTGTTCCCGAATAAAATATAATTAAAATATGATTAAAATGATAATAATAATAATGTATAAAAAATGAATTATTTATATAAGAATTTCCCGAAGAACTTTTAAACTCGATAAAAAGTGACACTTGATGTGATATTTAAACACCATTGTATCGTATGTAAATAATGTTATCGTATATAAATAATTTTAAATAGTTATTAATGATAAGATGATAATGATAATAATAATTTATTGATTTTTTTATTTGTCATTAGTTTTCATTTTTCTTTGGAGATTTAAACAATTTTATTTTTATATATAAAACTTTTATACGAAAAAAGCTTAACGTTTTTTTTACATTTTTCAACACAATAATACGTCAAAAAATAAACATTTTTTTAATTAACAATTTCAATCAACATTCATAAAAATCAACACATTAGAATTTGAAAATACATAAGTATCTTTTGAACAACACAACACTTGATATTAAATGTTATTAACCCTTTCCAGTTCATTGTTGCCATATGGCAAAATTAAATTACAGTTATTATCTCTTTTACCCAATTTAAATTTTACACAGTAATAGTATATAAAAAGTCTAATAGATGACACTACATATATTAGAATGCAAAAGAGCGCGATTCTCACTTGTTTCTTAGCAATTTAAATGAACACTGTAACGTATATTCAATGCTCCAATATTTTGCTTAAATAATAATTTGGCTGGAAAGGGTTAAGCTTAAATCAAGAAAAAGAATATTTTAAACAAAAAATTAAATTATAAATTCATTTCAACATAAATCTGTATCAACAATTGACTTATTTTACAAAATCGAAATGCCAATAATTAATATTGTTAAGCTTTAATTATGCGCGTACGATTAAGTCCTCCAAGTTATCATTGTCTCGAATGGAATTCCGTCAATTCAACCGACCAAAATTATCCCACCTTATCGGACGATATCAAAACGGTTTCCGAAAAGCAGGGAACTTCTAAAATCCTTCAAAAAT
The DNA here is from genome assembly GCA_001938485.1 of Girardia tigrina. Lineage (NCBI taxonomy): Eukaryota > Metazoa > Platyhelminthes > Tricladida > Dugesiidae > Girardia > Girardia tigrina. Next base: position 961 of record MQRK01222432.1, on the reverse strand, counting down.
ACAACATAATTCACTACGATCAAGACGAAGCCGAAGACAAATTTCGATCTTTAGGCGACAAAAAATTCCAGTTTAACCCAAAAACATTCGGAGTCGATTGTCAACAAACAGCAGTTAATATCCATCGGAATCTTTTGCATTTGATCGGAAACGACATTATCAGTTTGAATAATCCCGCATATTTTGATGGAATAATGTCGAGAATGAATTTCAAAAACGAGTTGAAATTGAAAAATTTGGAAACGATTCGATTAAAACAGGAAATGCACCGAGCGAGTATGGAGAAAATTAAAATGTCTCAATTAATGAACGAGAAGAAACCTTTATTGAAAAATCGCAAGTTCTACGATGAATTGATGGATAAAACGTCTCGCGATTGTGAAAATTTTACGTTTGACAGTCGAATGAATTCGTTTGATTCGATGTGTGGAGATTGTGAAAGGTTTGAATTCGATATGTCTGAAGATCGGTTAGCGATACCAGACAGTTTCGATGAGGACGTTGATATGAACTTAACGTTTAAAAAAGCTGAAAAATTTATTCGCCGGAAGCTACGTCAGCCGAAATTAGATTGTTCTAGATCGATGACTTTACCTCCTGAACTCGGTGTTACGAGACCTACCGACAGATCAATTACCGTTCCAATAGAGGTGATTGAGAAACCAGCTAAACAGGAATCATTACCAAATAGAATAGCATCAATTTTCAAGCCTAATGTCCAAATGAAGTCTTGTGGATGCAAAGGAAAAAAATAACCGAAATTAATATTTAATAGTATCATTGAATTTAGTAAAAAAAATAAGTAAAAGAATGAAATTTACAAATTCTTTAACTAAACGAGAAAATCAAAATTGTAATGTAAAAACGAAGAAATTTCACTGTTTAAGAAATATAATTAATTGATGTATAATATACATAAATATTTCGCTTAGCACTTCCTCTCTCAGCACTGTTTCGCAAA
>MQRK01222422.1:48852-59680 GCA_001938485.1 Girardia tigrina | reverse complement strand
ACTTTTATCCAATAAAAATTATGAGAAATTAAAATGTAATATTAATATTTCCCCATTCATTAATTTTTTTCATATTTAAATGTTGAATCAAAAACTATATTAATCAAAGAATGATGACCTCTGAAAATTGTTGTGAAGAATCTGTTTGTGTTGTAAATAAATGTTTGCATTCAAATTGTGATGTTGTTAATACTTGTAAAGGAAACAATCTCAAAAATTCATAATAATTGAAAGTGCTTTCTTTACCAAATATATTGATAATTCATAACTATAACGGAAAGATGTACAAGAAAAGAAATTTTTCTCGATCACAACAACCAGAAACAGGTCGATTGGTTTTTTAAAGAAATACACGTTACTTGCTTTATTTTTCGTTAGAACTGAATTGTTAGATTATTGCCTTTCTCAGATCGTCTTGATTATTAACGTCTCCAATTAGAGATTTGATTTTTTTTATTATTGACTGATTGTAAATTGAAGTGATTGGTTGAGGAAAGACGGAATAGTTATAGTTTACAATTATTATTTAATTTTCGTTTTTGTTGGAAAAACGGATTTATTTAATTATTATTTCTTTCGGATCTCGTTGTTGTTCTTCGGAACTTTCTTTTACTGATTGGAAATTGAGGGAATTGGCTAAGGAAATAATGAAGTGATGATGGTTTCTAGGAAACTTGTTATTCTTCTAATTCAAAATCCAAATTTGTCGATCAATATTTTTATCGATTTTTTTATTATTTAATATTAGATAATATTACCATCCAAATATTATATTATATATAATATTATTATCCTAATTTATTTAAACAGAAAAGAAAATAAAAATATACATTTACAAATATAATGACACAAAAGTAGCGAAATTGTATTAAAATAAAAATCTGAAATTAAAATAATTTTTGAATTAATATTTAAACGAAATTGAATATATGTATATATAAGTTTAATTTAAGTTAGTCTTAGTAATTAAATTAAATTCCAGATCTTTTAAAATTAAAAATAAATTCGATTCTTGTTTTATCAGAATATATTGATTATTTTATAAGGAAAAGCATTTGTTGATTAACAGTCAAACGATCTTCGTCTTTGCAAAGTTTCTTTTCAGTCTCTAAATTGATTACAATCTGATAAAACAAATCAATTCTCTGATAAATTGAAAGAAAAAAGAAATTAATTTAATTTATTTCTTTATTATATATAAATATAAATATAATATTTCATTTAAATAATCTGTACAAAAGGTTTAATTAAAAATTTACATTTCATCGAAAAGATTTAAACATGAAAATATTTCAGGGAAAACATGATATAATAAGAAAATAATTTATTATTTATCGAAAAATAAAATTTTCTAGTTTTAATTTTAATTAAATAACTAAATTAATTGATTTTCTGAGATATATGTTTACTTGTAGGATGATCAATGGTATAATTAAGAAAAATAAATGACAATTCTTTTAATATAAACAAATAAACGCCATTTAAAAATATATTTTGTGATAATATATTTCGACGATTTAACCGTCATCATCAGATCACTGATTATGTTCTTTTTTATTGCTTTTATATAAGAAATTAATGATTATGCAATCACTTACGTAAGTCTAACCGAAAACTCTTAACACATTAGTTGAGAGTGCTGTTTGAACATTGATTTTAGGATCACATGATCTTATCAACAATGCTTCACGTGACACTCTCTCCCAATAATTTTTAAAATGCTTGCACATAATCTTAAAATCATTTATGCTCATATTACATTTACACGTTTTTTATGCTCAGCAATATTACTCTTTCCCCCTTTTTGACTGTGTTCTTGGACACGTTTGCAGAGATGACGGACAGTCTCTCCGATGTATGTGGCATGGCACCCATTACATGTGTATTGTACATCTTGTACAATATTTGTTAAATATCTAGATAAGAAGATAAAATCTTTCATTCCTAATGATTTTATTTGTAAGGACAGTTTTGAGTTTGTGAATTCATTGCTAATTTTGAAATACGAACTGAAAATGATTTTATGATTTCCTTTGATGTGTCGAGTCTCTTTACTAATGTTCCGTTACAGGAAACAATCAAATTATGGTGTGAATTTTGGCGAAAGAATAATCTGGAAAATTCTGATTTAGATGAAGTTGCTTTTCGAAAACTCGTAACATATGCTACTTCAAATGTCCATTTTCTATTTAATGGTGAATAGTACAAACAAATAGATGGGGTTGCAATTGGTTCCTCATTGGCTCCAACGTTAGCCTTTATATTTCTTTCTTCCATTGAAGAAAAAATAGAATTGCTTTTGGGGAAAAAACCATTACTTTATAAGAGATATGTGGATGATATCTTTCTAGTCTTTGAATCTCGAGAACATGTTTTTCCTTTTCTAGATAACATGAATTCGATTCAGCCAAATATAATCTTTACAGTGGAACAGGAAATAAAGGGAAAATTACCATTCCTTGATTTGTTAATTGAAGGGAAAAATGATCATTATGAAACTGAAATATATTGAAAGAAAACTGATACTGGTTTGTACACCGACATAAATAGTTTTTGTGAGTTTAAATATAAAAGTAATATGATCAAAGGTTTATTATACCGCTCTTGGTCTCTGTCTTCCTCGTTTTCAAAATCTATTAAAAGTATTAATACATTGAAAGAGTTATTGAATAATAATGGTTACTCGAAGTCCATCATAGACAGACTCAGTCGTGAGACTGTAGATAAAATAATCGAAAAAGAAAAAATCAAAAATGAACAAATTAATAGTTCAAACATTGAAAACTGCTTTACACCTGGGTATACTCTAAGCTTACCTTACTCCGAGGGTTTTAAACACCTCAAGAATTTGATCTTGAAATCAACAAGTAATATTTTAAATTTAAAAATCATTTCTCAATCATTTAAAGTTGAGAATATGTTTTGCAAAAAAATCACATACTCCTTTAGGATTGTGTTCTGATATTGTTTATCAATACACATGTAATGGGTGCAATGCCACATACATCGGAGAGACTGCCCGTCATCTCTGCAAACGAGTTCAAGAATATTTCGGATCCACGAATCCGAAAATTAATATTTAAGCTTCACACTCAACTTCTCTGTTAAACATTTTCAAATAGAGCCTTTATGACATGAGTAATGGCATAATCATCATTTACATTATTTTAACTCTACTGCTCTACAAATATGAGCCTGAAAATATAAATTATGTCTCAAACACTTCAAACGTGCATTTACGCAGCATTTTTAAAATAAGTTTCCTGCTAAACAAGACTTTTTCTTTTCTAAATGAACAAAACACTCGCTTATTACACGTATAAGATTCTAAAATTGGTCAACGAGAATAAACTCACATCATATAAACTTCGTGGAAACAATATTGCAAATGCTATTGTGCAGTGAATGGGTTAGTTTGATTTACAATATTTTACTATTTTTATAATTTGAATTCTTTTAATTTCATGCAGCAAAACAAGAAAATTAAAAATTACATATTATTTATTTATATTTCTTATATATATATATATATATATATATTTATTAAAAAGTTTTTTTCTTATTTAGTATTACAAAAAATATTTTCATTATATTAAAACAATCTTCAGAAACATTATTAGAATAATTCATTTAAATATTTATCTTAATGAAATGTAATTCAATTATGTTGTTACTTTATTAAATATTAAAAATATTTTATTTATATATACAAATTTATTCATTTAAAATGTCACGAAATAAATTGTTTTAAATTGTAAATATTTTGTAAAACAAATAAAATTGCATTTTGACAAATATTTCTTGAGTGATAATTAATTTAGATTGATTGTTGAATTAATGCCATTATTTTATGATAAATTAAATTTAAATAAAAAAATATTTTCAATTTAATATACTTCTTTAAGTAATGTCTTTATAGTTATGGAGGAACCGAATAGTAAATTACCGTCTGGATTTATAGATTGGCAGAAAATACGATCGTTTTGAAACAGAAATATATCGTGAGTAAACTAATACATGTTTACACCCAACCACATAGTATTTTGTGAGTCTAGGTTAAAAAGGAATGTGAGAAAAGGATTGTGAGATTTAGGATTACCACGCATCACCAACTTTTCGTCTCTAGTGACTATTCTTTCAAGAAATGGGTCATTGCTCATTCCGGAAAGCAATGAAGTACAGATTACAAATCGCTTAAATGTATGTTGTTCAGTAAGTTGGTGTGGTACCCACACACCAGCTGTACTGACTATGCCCATTGCTTTAATATGGCGGAAAACTGTCACTCGATCTATCCCTGTTTTATCCACTATCTCATCTAACGCCTGCTTGGGATCATCTTCGACTACAATGCGATGAGCTTCATCCTCCACAGCTGATCTACGGCCTGGCCCGGGTTCATTTTAAGCTGAAATTACCGCTTCTAAATTTTTTGAAAACCATCTTTGGCACTTCCTCTAATCCAACGCTCCAGGATAAATCTTATTGATTCTTCTTGCTGCATTTGAAACATTTTTTCCTTTTCTATATTCATGGAGCATGAAATGTCGCAAATGCTCTTACTCCACAATTTACGCTGCCATTTCCGTATCGCTTGAGATAATGTTTCGGTTCTTCTAAAAAATTAAAGAAGAGATGCTTAACTAACAAAAACTATGAAAACAAAAAAATGTAATTTTAAAATTATGTGGTCTGCAGTCAGTACTCGAAAATCCGACATCCAATATGAAACATTTAGTAAATTATGAAATAAGAATATGTAACAATATTCCCCTCATTCTAAACCATAATTTAGATTTTCAAAATGTTCAAAATCCTATAAGGATAATTCTCCATAACAAAATAATCTTAACATTTATGGGCCTCCCATCTCCCACCAGGCTCTTTAGAGGGTCTACCCAAACTAAAGAGTGCTAGCTGCCCACCGATAGACCTCCTACGGGGACGGAGTGCTACATTCTCCGAAATTTCTTCGGATTTCCTGTTGTAAACGACCAATCATGAATTGTGGTACCATGATTGAGCATCCCTGTGGCTGTATTGGTGGACTTGGTACAGCCGCGAAATGGACATTTGAACTTTCCCCTCGCATTTGGATCTGCGATCCTAAAAGACTAATGTGTATCTTCGGGATAAGTCGTTTGCTCCACCACTGTTGAAATAGTCGGGATGACTGTTGCTGCCTGAAAATTGGTCGTTTGGATAAGTGTGGGTTCTTCGTCTCTTTTTGGATTGTCGCTTCTTCTGTTGGATTGCACTGATGATTCTATTGGATGTTCATTGATATTCTCCCTTGCTTCTATTCGATGATCTTTACGCAGATGCCAAATGAACATTTTTACTGAACATTTGAACCAATTTTATCACCAATTGCTCCTTAGAGAGGGACTTAGATGGTTTCTGATTCTTCTTTTAATATTGGGGTTTTTGGATTTTAAACGTATTAATAAATATGTTCATAATTGATTTTCAAAATATTTATAATAATTGACTAATAATTTAATTGATAAATAATTTATTAAATCATTTCTGAAAATATGATAATTCAAAATTTTAATTAATTTAATTTCAAGAAAATATCGAAAAATAGTAGAAAATTTAAATTAACCAATAAAATTTTTATATTTATGAAAATTTTATTTTTAATATATTTTTTGATTAATGAACATGATATATTTATCAAAAATGTTAAACTAGCATCCAGAAGACTCTGAAATATAATATAATATAATGAAATCATATTCCAATGATATTTGATTGAATTCCAAATCCTAATCCGTGTTCTCGGTTAAAGGACAAGGGATTATTAAACTATAACTGATTTTAGGGGTGACTGATAATAGAATGTCTGAAATGGAGATTGTTTCAGGAATGTATTTTACAGAAATAATATTTTCATTAAAATGAATTAAAATTTAACATATTTTCTTGTTTTAGATTGAAAAAAATTCCAATTACAATACATTTTACATTAAATCTTTGGGAAATAAAATTGAAGAATGATTATTTTACTTAATGTTGTGTCAGTTCTAAATAAAAACTGTGTGGATACGAATTTGTGTTAATTTTGTTATTGTTTTTTATGAATGTTTATTTTTTTATATTTTCTGTTTGTTTGATTGAAAAAGATGAAAACCAAGAATAATTTACAAATTAAATAATCAATAAAAATATATATTGTATTCGAGTTTTATCTTACATTTTATTACACTCGACACTTAAATTTCATAATTTTCGTTTTCAAAAGGTTTATGAAACAAAACGTTTTTCATGAATTCATTAACAAGAAGAGTTTTTACATAGTGTATCTTGAATCACAAACATAAATTTTATTTATCTTAACATATATTCCATGTGGCTTGGTTTATATGGGGAAGGTGATTACAAAGTGATTTGAGAAACGCCACTGCTACAATCCGTCGACCTGGTGAACTGTGAAAAAGCAAAAATTTTCTCCCTTTTGTGTCCTTGTTGGGATTCCGCTTCTCGAGACGGCCACAGTTTGAGGTAACCCTACAGAAACAGACCTTCCTGTAAAGACCCACCCAGACAGGGTGTTGATTAACCTTGCTTTGTCTTTTTTATTAATTTACAAACGAAATAATTACTCGATAAGTCCTAAACTCTCATTATAATCTTTAACTACTGTATTCAAATATATAAACCGCGAAACTTTTATTTTATATTACTAATTCACGCTTTAACCATTTAAACACTTCTTATTTTTCCCCCTGAACTTATTTTTTAATAGAGTTTTTTATATAATATAAACAACATTTGTTTAAATTTATTTAATTTTATTTCTTTCTTTAACTTTTAATTTTTAATCTTTTCGTTCTTCCTTTTTCTTTTCAATTTACATAACACGAAACAAAATTAAAATACAAATTGATAATCCACACAGATTAAAAAAAAAGCAAAGTCAAAAACTCAGAACGAAATAAAATGAAGCCCCACTGAATAATTAAAATTGTCAAGTTCAATAAAAACTATTCCGATAGCCACCTTCGACTCGTCACGAGGTTTAGTCAACGAGATAGTTCAGTTACTAGTCCCTGCAACAGAAGCCAGACCTAAGCCCTCCAGGAATCAGAACCAGACACAAAGAAAAGGCTAATTAAATTTCACCAACCAATTTGATTCATGTCAACAGAATTCTATTTCCAAAATAGGTTACCCAAATCCGTTCTTCAACTTAGATATAAAAAATAAAATTCGTTCTTGGAATCTAATTTAAACTAATGAAGAACGCATTGATATATGATATTATTTGGTTATATTTTATTTCGCTCAATAGTTATTAGTTAAAAATTATTACTTAAAAAAAGAATATTTAATTCAAAATATAATAGACATTTCAAAAATATATACAGCCAAACTTTACGTATATTTTCCTATTATTTTACTACACAATAATATTTTATATACATATCAATTATTTATATTTTTATCAAAGATAATATAAGAAGAAAAGAAAGTCAACAAAAGCGGAAATTATTTAAAATCGCAAAGCGAATAATAAAATTTAGAAAGAAAATAAAACAAAAGATTCTGTATGAAATTCGGATTTTTTCCGCAACAATAAACTTAATTAAAAAATCTAAATTGTTTGAAGTTAATAATAGAAATTTTAATTTAATTTGGAAAAAAAATAAAAAAGAGACCAAGGCGGTCGGAAGAACAATATAAATTATTTGATACGCGATATTATTGAAAGAAAGATATTATTGAAGAAAGAAAATAACGAGAATGATTATATAAAATGAAATAAAAGAAGTAAAATATCTTTTTGTTTTTGTTGGCAGGTTCTTATGTTTTAAAATTGATTTTTCCTCAATTTATCTTGGTTCATTCAAAAAAACCTCGTATCTTATATGAAAGTAAAATAATAAATTAGTAATCCTTTGGTTTTGATGACACTATTACAAGTAGTTGGTTTAACGCACAAAGTATGTTTAATACAATCTTTCTTTGAATTCCTGGTCAAAGGACATTACAAAATTAAGAATAATAAAATTTCAATTGTTGCTGAAAAAGAACATTGATAAAATATTTTGAGATTTGACATACACTTAAAAAGATAAATGTCTTTAATATTAATAATACACAAATGGATATAAACATTTAGGACAGGGATGCAAACTGCCTATCCGGACTTCCGAAGATAAATGTTAAATGTTGAGTCATTAACTCGACTAAACTGGCTTATTCAAGTTTCAGAGTTTCCTGAACGTTATTTATTTATGTTAGCTTATGTCACAGCATTCCTTTAAACTTAGGTTATCTAAATTTGAGCCAACTTAGAACTTTTTGGCCGTTGAAGTGATCTGTTAATTTTAAACATTATGACAAAGGATGCGCCTCCCATCTCTTTTGAATGGTATTGAGTCACTAGGCTCTTTAGAGGGTCCACCCAATAGGCCTCCTACGGGTTAGGATCGCTTCAGTCTCTGAGAATTTTTTGGTTTCTCTGTTAAAAACGACTAATCATGTACTCTGGTGTCATGATTGAGCATCCTTTTGGCTGTGTTAGTGGACCTAGCACATCCGCGAAAGGCGGTCTTGAACTCTCCCCTCACTGTTGAGTCAGTGATCTTAAAAGTCAAGTGCATATCTTCGTGATTATTCGTTTGCTCCACTACCATTGAGATAATTGGAGGTTCTGTCGCTAACCAAGGATTGGTAGTTGGTATATCTTTTGGTGTGTCTGCTTCCTTCATTTTTCGTACTTGTTGTCAGTTGAATTTGATTTTCTTCCTCTGTGTTCATATCTACTCTATGATTCTTATTCAGATGTCTTATTAGCCATCCTGTTCTTTTAAAGCTTTTGTTGACATAGGATAAATATTCTCTCACTCTTTATTTATCAGAGATAAAGTTCGATTCAAGTGAGTGACAAAATATTGGTGAAAAATCATTGTTGAATTTGACATTCGAATTCTCGAATTACAATTATTTAATACTTTTCATCTTCTTAGATCAGAAAAAAGTTATTCATACAATTTAAATGCCTCGTGATCGAATTTATTGTTGTTGTTCAGCGACAGATATTCATAATAAGATGATAAAATTGTGGGAGGAATTCACGTTTTCACATGTGAAACAATATTAAATTTTATTCAGTAAGCCAATGATCAAAAAATGAAGGAGACTGAAACAGGTTATGTGATACACATTTCAATAGAATTAACAAACAAAGAAAAACAAAAACAATGGTTAGAAGCTCGTTCAAAGGTACTAAATTATGAATACAAGGATTCTAATCGCAGGTAGAATTAGCCATTCATGTTTCGCGATACAAAAGAAATTTGTAATCTTTTCCTGAGTCATCTTCATCAACAAAACGTCTAAGGCATAATTTTCGTCACGGATTTCGTAACCAGCTTAGCTATGTAATGAACTTCATTAACCCTTTAAGTATGGGTCACATTAATAAGCGTTTTAGCCTTACTATTATACTATGCAATATTTAGTTTTTGCATTTATTAATTTGTTTATAAAATTTACTATATTATTACTATAAAGTTCTTTGAAATAAAAACGTGTTTTTTCTACTCACAGCAAGTCTCAGTGCCATAAATGTTAGTTTGAAAAACTAAATTTTTTTGTGTCTAACGCGTGCGACTTTGCGAAGTATACCCGTATATCGAAAGGGTTAAAATTATTTAGTTTTACATTGACTATTTATGTAAACTATGTATAGCTTCTTTAATGTTTGTGACGGAATTATTTCTCTTAAATTTGGATTTTCTTACAACAAACCTTAAAAAGAATTTTTAGATTATTGTATTGTGATTAAAAGAACATTCAATCTTTTTAATCATTAATATTATTTTTCCTATTGTCATTTACACGTCAAAACGTCTTATAAATAATAATTAAAATCAAAAAATACAACAATGTTTTGAACTTATCTTTATTTTTTAATAGCAAAGTTAAAAATAAAAATTAAGAGAAAAAGGATTTTCCGTTGAAAGTCATGGAGAAGTTGGGCAATGTCAATTAAAATTATATTTGGCACGTAATCTAATTTAAAGTAAGGATTTGTTCTTCACAAATCCTTTTATATCGCTTTGATGTTGGAATAAGGCGACATATTTTGAAGTAGGCATAGAAATATTTTGAAGAATATTATAGACAATGTATATTTTGTCATATGATATATTTGATCCATTTTATTTCCTTGATGTCTCAACCGTCTTTGATTTGTATTAATAAGACGTCTTTTGAACAGTGGAAAACACTTGAGTAAAGAAATGTGTTATTCTCCTTCAAATTGTGAATTTGTTTTCGCTATTATCCATTTTGAGAATAATTTTTCACTCTGTTCAATAAAAAATTTCATTTTATATATACAGTAGCGCTCAAAAATAACCGGACGAAGTGAAAATTGGCTATATCTCTTGAATGGTATTAAATATATTAATGAAATTTTGCCAAAATGTGTAGCTTAACAGTTTGATATCTTTCATAAAAAAAATTAAATCATTTAAAATTTTTTTTATAAAATCAAGCCATATTAATTTTTTACACAGTTCAAAAATAATCGGACACGAACAAAAATATATTTAATTAAACAGCATTACAGAAAATTATGATGAGAATTAAAGCAAATCAGTATTTTGTTGGAAATCCCAATGTTTTAATAACTTCAAAGCATCTTTTTTGCATTGAATCCACCAAATTTCGACAAACGTCTACCTGAATTATTTGCCATTCTTCTTTTATTATTTTAAATTTTTCTTTAGCATTTTTTGCATTACGCCCCTTGATTTGTCGGTCCAGATGGTCCCATAAATGTTCAATAGGGTTTAAATCTGGAGATTGT
>MQRK01222422.1:33852-43869 GCA_001938485.1 Girardia tigrina | reverse complement strand
TTCCTGATCGAATTAAGGAGTTTATGTATGTTTCCCTCGATACAGTAGGATCTCTGTGATTGATGCGGTTAATGAAATCTCCATATACCGCATCATCCCCAAATAGCCACTGTATGTCCTCGAAGACATTCCGAAATTGATTGCTTCTTTCTCCCACTGATCTTTTTCCCCATTTGTATTTCTCCCTTCCAGATTCGTTTGATTGTCTCGTACTCCTCTGAAGTTTCCGTCTTACTGTGGAAAGTAAGCCGTTTACTCGCGATAATATCCATGGGATGTGGGAGTCCAATGTCCAGGATGTCAATACGGATCTTTTCAATTTTTTGTTTCTTCCTAACTATGCGCGTGCATAGGTTATGAAGGGCATGCAATTTCTTAATGTTCTTGTCCGTAGTTCTCCAGCTTTCACAGCCGTAATAGACTACGGAGAATATACATGCGTTGATTACTTTCTTCTTATTCCTCATACTCAGTTTGGAGCTCTTCAGCACTGGTCTCAGATCCCGGATCTTCTGGGTTCTTTTCTTGATTCTTTCTTTCACTTCCGCGTCTACATTTCCGACTGAAGAGATCGTGTTACCTAAGTAATAAAAACTAGAGTCTCACTCAATACCGGCCTCAAGCTGGTGCCCAGCAGTAAGGATCCGAGTATATCCGTTTAGGTTCAAAACTTTGGTTTTACCGATGTTAATTTTGAGACCTAAATCTAAAAAGGATGCATTTAAAATGTTCAAATTTTTTATCAAGTTGTTCCAGTCCGTGTCGATGAGGCAGAGATCGTCAGCATAGGCTAGTCTGTTGATCTCAAGGAAGCTTCCATCTTCATGTTTCATCATCACTCCTCCAGAGAGACCGTTCAATATTGCTCTTTTCACAACCGTTATTGTTAGTAGCGTTTATGACACTTTAATTATCAGCAAGTTCGCAAATAATATTCACTACAAACATTTCTCGTTAATTTGAACAATTTACCCAAATTCGGTTTATTACATTTTTCTTTCAATTTAATATGTAAAATTTACCTTATAAATATAAAATTTATTTTTGTGTTTAATTTTATTTTAACACTAATTCTGTTGTTAATAACTTTCCAGGAAATGATTTATATTCTTTTCCACCACTCGCCAGAAACTCTTATCACTGGGTTGGGAGGTTTTGCCGCACCCACCGTATTCTCCAGATTTGGCCCCATTGGATTTTCACTTATTTAGATCACTGTAGAATTCCTTAAACAGAAAAACATTCGCCAGTGATGATGACATCAAATTGTTCCTAGACGGCTTTTTTGCTGACAAAGGCAAAGGTTTTTATGAATCAGGAATAATGAAGCTACCGGAAAGGTGGAAGAAAGTGATTGAAAATAATGGACAGTATATCGTGTAAAAATATTTGTGCATCCATGTCATTTTTTGATAATAAATATTTTGGTAAAAAACGCAATGAATTTTTGGCCAACCCAATATATACAAGCACTGTATGATCATATTCTCCACAAAAATTTATTATTAAAAATAATACACATATCACAAAATTTATCGTTATTTTTATCATTTCATCTAAATTTCGTTTACTAAATTTTTCAATCAATTTCATTTGTAAAATTTGCCTTATAATTATAAAATTTATTTTTTTGTTTTTATATAATTACTTAATTTTTGAAAGTTTTTTAAAAAGGCATTTTTAGCTTTTTAAAATTTTTGAATAATTAAATCGTTTAAAAATTTTCGAATTTCAAAATCTCAAATTATTAGGCAAAAGGAAAATTTTAACTTACTCCTAAGAATTATTAAATTTGATATATTTTGTTATTAATATATAATGATTCATTTAAATAACCTGTCCTATTGATAAACCGGGAGTGTTTCTTTCCAAAACTTTTAAGCGACTGGGATTGACCAAAAATTTTGGAGGTTCATCATTAACATTTTGAAGGTTGATTTTCAATTCCCCAGTATTGCTGAAAATACCGTCCGATACCATTATCGGTATTGTATATGAAGATGTCGTTTCATAGTCCAGTTTCTGATTTTGAAGCCAAACTCCTCCGTTCTGTTTGATTTCAAAAAGGGATCTCAATTCCGAATTAGCATTATGATCCATTGCAAACATGATCTGAGCCGTTTTATCCGGATCAGTAGCAGTGAGCTGAAAATATTTATCAATATTAATCTGTTAATTACATTTTATTTATTTATATTTTTTATCAATTATTAATATAATTTTCTTTAAAAATTTTTATTTATGCTTTTGATTTAAAAGAAATAATAATAAATATAATTTTTTATAGTAATATAAAACTTGAAAAAATAAAAATAGTTGATTAATTATATTTCAAATATTCTTATGAAGTTTTCTACTTAAATTTATTACTGGTTAGATAGTCATTTAATTTGATTTTTAATCTTAAAATTACATATTTAATAATTTATTTATTAAATAATTATTTAATGTTTAATCATTGAATTTATTGATTAAAAAATATTTATTAAAAAGAAAACTATAAAGGAATTACTTTTTCAAAACTGTCTTATACCAAACCTGTATAAATATTTTATTATTTTAATTTCATTTGTAAATTATTTTTAAAAAATATCATATATAATGGTGTACTTGTGTAAATATTTGGCATAATATAATCCATCCGAGTTGTTGATAGAAGGATTAAGGAAATACAAAGTTATATAAATTTGATATTATGTCTATTTATTTATCACATTGTTTTTACTTTTTTAATAAAATCCAAGATTATTTTTAAAAATAAAATATTTGCAGTTTTACAATTTTACATTTTAATTTTTAAATATTATAATATTTAATAAAATTTAATTCAACTTGCAAATAACTTAATTAACATGTTCATTAACCAATTTCTTAAAAATATATAAACAAATTTATAATTTGAGAATAACATAAATTAATTCAGTAAAATTGACAACATGTAACAGAACATTATCAGGTGGGTCACCCATTGAAAGAACAAATTTTATACATTTAAAAAACTTTTGACATGTATATGGTGAGTTCAATAGGTACCTGAACTAATTGCTAAAGGTTGCTATAGTAAATTTCAAACCGATTTTTATATTTTAAATTGAAAAAAACAGAAAACATTTAAAAAATTACAAAGAATTATAATTGGAATTTTGAAACTCGAGTAAATATAAATGTAAATATAAAAATGGTTTGTGTATTGATAAAAACCTTGGGATTCTCAATTGTAATTTTAAAATAATTAGAATAAAGAAAATCTATTAAAGTAAAAATTGTAAAAATAAAAAAAATATAAATAAACTGAAGAAATGTTTGTTTCAATGGTATGAAAGACGTCAGTAAATAGACGATTACCTAACTTTCGGCTTTGTGTTGTTCACACGAATTTGTTTTGTGATGCAATCATGTAGTTTATTGTTGTATGAATGAGTGTGTATTATGTTGCGCGGTCTCGCCGATGGCTGTGTCTCACTGTGCTCGATAGTTAAGTGTTTTTCTTTCACAATTTAGAAGCACGTGTATTATTGTTGTAGTCAATGGCCGCAGTTGGGTACGTCCGTTCTCGTCCGATCTCCGAAGTCAAGCAACCAACGGCCGCGTTAGTACTTATTTGGGTGACCGATAGGGAAATAGCAAGGCCATTGACTACAGGTCAGGTCAGGCAATCTGTCTGCTACAGGTACCATGTAAACCTGTTATACCTGTCCCATGGGCGAATAGTTGGTGACTAAATCGGCTGCCTCACCCAGAGCAACCTGGGTGAAGAGGTGTGTGGACACCTAGCAGGATGAAAAACAAAACCTAGCAAAGGGCGGATGAGTTCCTTGGAGCCAACGGCCATCAATACCTAGAGAGGAGATAGGCGCCACCAGGTTCCTTGCCTACTGAGACACTCAAATATATATGCAACCCCAAGCCATATGCTTGTGTATAATTGAGTGCACCCACGGCCCAAAGGCTACGGTACCAATAAGAATTATTGTTATTCCATAGTCTGATGAGTTATACGAAACAAATTATCAGTTTACACTTAAACGGTGCCTAGAAACTGATAGATGATGCAGTTTGAAAAAACTGCGTGTATAAGGCACACAAATCTGATTTTTATTTGTTTATTAAATTGAATCACAGTTTAAATTGTCTTTGGGACGATTCTCAATTAAGCTTTCGCATTTCGGTATCTAGTTAACTTGATACGATTTTTATTAATAAATCGTTTTAAAGAATTATTTAAAGATTTAATATTTCATTAATTAAAATTTTTATATATCTTGTGTTGTTTTTTAAAATGCAAATTATGCTCGAACAATTAATCATCATGAACATACCAACAATACTAATTTTCCCTCACGGTGGGAAAGACATTTCCAAGACATTTCACTCAACATACTAAATTTAAAATATTCCTTGCAATTTTAAAGTGACTAAGCCGGAACTAAGATTTCTTTTATTCCTAACTTTATTTTTGACCCTCAGCAATGATAGTTGAACATAAAACGGCTCTAATCATCATTGTATTTAAACCCTCACGATGGCTCGTCGTTCTGACACAATGGGCTTTGACGTGTAGTACACGTCATAGTCTTGAAAGGGTTAAAGATTTTGTGAAAATTGGTAAAGGAAGATCAATATAAGATAATTGGTCAACCAATCAGAGCAAGACTTTAGCCAGAAATCGATTTACTTTTTTTGATTTTTATTTGTTTAAAATTTTCAGAATTGAAATTATTGTGTCAACTGTGGTTTATTATATATTTTTTGTTTGAAATAGAACGGTTTTATCAAAAAATTGCTAACAAAAGAATTTGAAAGGTTTTCATTATAATCATGATTTTTAAATTGTTTTTTGCAAATTATTGAAAAATTTTAAGTTTTCGAAATTTTGAGCATTTGATGATTGAAATTTTATCGAACGATTTTATGATTATGATTTTAGAACATATGATTATTTGTCAATTTATAATCGAACTGTTATCTGATTTTAAAATTACAACTGATTTTCAGAATTATTTCAAATTTTGCTAAATCCGATACAAAAATTTACTGAACGAATTATTTCAATTAACGATTATATAAAAAATATTATTCGATGAGCAAAAATTTACTCTCCCCAAGAAAATGGGTCTAGCACGAACACAAAATGTCTGAACTTCAATTCCGACACTGCCACTCTACCACGGCGACCGTTTGGTCTTCGGGGCATCTAGGTGATCGGGTGGAAAAGAAATACTAATAATAATCTTTATATATTACAGAAAACAAATCTATTTCTTTTTATATATTTAATTTGTTTCAATAATTCTTTTTTCTTGCATCAAACTGCAAAATTATCTTTGTTTTGTTTATCTAAATTAATTTGAATTAGGATTATTTGTATAATTGCTGAAAAGTAAACGAAAACGAAACCAGAATTCTTGTTTATAAACATCATTAAAAATAAATAATTCTTCGGTCGCTTCGTAAATAATTAATTCTCCATTGACATCAGTCTTTCACTCTGTTTTTACTCTTTAACCAATATAAATTTGATTGAAAATTCCTGTGAGTCCAGAATGGCGCCACGAAAATAATAAAATTGTGGACTTCAATTACTTACAAGCAGACTGATTCACATTTTATAGACAAAAGATTATATTTCCCATTGTTTTATCATGTTATGCACATTTTGCCTTTAAAGAAGAAGCAAGCTTTGCCAAGGAAATCTATGAAACAGTTGAGTTGAGAGAAATATTAATCAATTCATTTTTTTACACTTCATATGGAAATGTTGGAGAAATGATTCTTTTTTCTTCTCTTTTTTTTAAAAAATAATTATCAAATAATTAGGAAATTATTTTACGAGAATTATCTTGAAAATGAGTTTTTTTAATAATATTTTTATAAATATAATCGATTTAAATATTTTACTCGAATTCTTTGATATTGATCGTCAATTTCCTTTTAAGAAATTAAATAATTTAGGGATCTGATCCGATTTAAACCTGATCAAACTGATTGAATGAGAATTGATTTTGAAAAATTTGATGTTAATTTTATTATTTCATTCATTTAAAATTGTTTTAAATAAATATTTTCTTTCTTAAAATACCTGTGTTTTCCTAAATTGGCATCATTAGGGTTGATAAAAAGATTCGGCGAAGAACCTTTCTTTGGACATTAGCCGGTTGAAGAACTCTGACGTTCCGAATCAGTTGTCTTAATTATTGTCCCTTGGGATATATATATATATATATATATATATATATATATAAACTGATTTATTTATTTATATTTAATTATTTATTATTTATTTATTTAGTAAACTGATTTTTTTATTTACGTTTAGTTATTTATTATTTAAGCATTATTTTCATATTATTTCATTTGTAAAGATTATTCATAATATATACTTATTTATGTTTTATTTTTACCAATAATTTCTTATTTATATTATATGCTTGACGACATTAAGTCGTCAAGTGAAATTAAAGTTTAAAATTTAAAATTCATAAAAAATCAATATAACGATCACAATTAAAATATATATGATCGTTAGACTGTTTTAATTAATTTTCCAACAACTGCGATAATTTGTTTGACGCTATTTGGTTTTGTTTCATTACTTGACAACGGAAGATTTGGTCATTTCAGAAAAATATATTCCATACAATATTCAGAACCACTATTAATCCTATGCATTATACAGAAAGAACTATTTGAAGGCATTTTAATCCTCTATTAGATTAAAACTGGACAATATTTATTCGTTTGAAGTTATTGCATTTATGCTATTTATCGAGTTTATTTTTTTCGTTAGGATAAAAAGTAATTTTGTTTTTTTTTTAATTTAATTTTCACTTTTTGTTATTGTGTGCGGTTTAACTCATTCTTAGTGTATGTTTCATTATTTTGGGTTATTAATAAAATAAAATTAAAAAATTCTATATTATCGAATATCTCATAAATACTATATAATATTTTCTATTCTCAAGTAATTGACCACTCTTTAAAATCTATCACTCTGTTAAAAACATATTTGGGGAGTTTTTTATATCAGTTTTAACATCCGACTATTTTTAACAATATGTATATAATATACGAATACTAATTTCATTAAGTAATATAAAATAATAATAATTTTTTTTCTAATTCAATCCTGAGCATGAAATATTTATACTTATCTATAAAACAATTCGACAATAATAAAACAAGAAAATATAAAATAATATAAGTAAATAATATAGATAAGATAAGAAAATTTATAAATCAGAAAACAATAAAAATTGCTGATGAAAAAAAATGTATTATAATACATCGGTCGATTAATTTAAAGACTAAACTTTCAATGAAATGAATTATATATAAAGGAAAGATCTAAGATTAGATTGATAATTTTATTCAACATCATTACAAATAAAGAGAAATCGAAATAAATATATATATATATATAATGGTCTACATAACTTTCAAAAATGATGTATCCCATTGTTTTAAAAAATGAGGCAGAGATTCAGAAACTTACGAATAGATTGTACAAAGTGACAAAGGAATTCACAATGAAAATCAACATAGAAAAAAGCAAAATAATGGTTTCAGGAAACCGTAATGAAAAAGTTAAACTGGAGATCGACATTGAAGGGCAGAAGCTCTAACAAGTAAATTAGTTTCAAATACTTAGGCTCCACTATTGCAAAGAATGGAGGAACCAAAGAAGAAATCAGAAATCGGATTGGTATTGTTACAAGCGCAATGATTAAGCTATAAGGTTATTACCCTGATGATTGTATTAAACCTTGATTGCTGTTATGTTTTCTCATTTTAGGAAAAGTCATTTACAGTTTAGTAATAAAATGTTTAGTCAATTATACAACTTTTAAGTACGCTCAATCCATCTTGAAAGATTTCAAAGATTTATCTACCATATTAAAGAATTTAGAAAACATCGGAAAGTGAGAAACAAAGACTATTTAGAATTAAAAAGACGGAATATAATTAATATTTTAGGAATACATAAAAATATACGAATACTAATTTCATTAAGTAATATAAAATAATAATAATTTTTCTAATTCAATCCTGAGCATGAAATATTTATAATTATCTCTAAAACAATTCGACAATAATAAAACAAGAAAATATAAAATAAGATAAGTAAATAATATAAATAAGATAAATTTATAAATCAGAAAACAATAAAAAATTGCTGATGAAAACAATAAATGTATTACAATACATCGGCCGATTAATTTAAATTGCTTTCTTTTTCTAACAAAAAAATAAATAATATAATATAATGCTTTTATATAATTTTCTTTAAACTAAACTTTCAATGAAATGAATTATGTATAAAGGAAAGATCTAAGATTAGATTGATTATTTTATTCAACATCATTAAAAATAAAGAGAAATTGAAATTAAAAAAGTATCTGACTGATTTTTATCATCTTTTTCTTTCTCATAATCATTATTTAGGAGATTGTATCTCTCTGATTGACATATTCCATTTCCATTTGGCTCTCTGGAGCAATCTCGTCGGGCATCCGCTTGAGTCGTATTTGTCAGCAAATCAAGTAGTATTGACCATTAAGTCATTTTTCTTACTTTTATTTATATTTTTCAGACATCCGCCAATAAAATGAGATACAACATTTGTACAAATTAACAAAAATAATAAGTTATAAATAAAAATAAATTATTGCATTAAAAAAATAAAATAAATACACTAATATGTCAATTTAAAACCTTAACTCTTTTAAAGTTTATTCTCAAGAGACGATCATTTTAAGAAGAAAAAAATTATTATTATTATTTTAAAAACATAAATTATATATTTATATTTACATGAAATTTAAGATAATTCTTTTTTAAACGTTTTATTAAAACTTAATTGTAAAATATGTCATTTTTTATCATTAACTTATTCCTGATTAGTTTCAAATAAATTTATGTTATTAAAAGTGATAAATATATAAAAAAATATTAAATAATTAAAAGTTTTAGTAATTTTTATGTTATATTAAGATTAAAATTAAGCTTTTGAAACGATTGAAATACGTTTTCTGTACCGTGGTTAGTACCTTTGATTATACATACTGGGGGGCGCGGTTCGAGAGGGTACTACTAGAGCGTTTTGTTGCGATGATTTTTATATTTTATTTTCGGCTGTAGACGATTGAAATGGATGAACAGATCAAACAATGACTAAACATCAAATTTTTAGGAAATTCCTCAAATATTAACGGATGTGTGTGGCGATAACGCATTCAAGAAAATAATTCTTTTCAAGAGGATCAAGCGGATCAGTGAAGGCCGAAACGACTGCAAGAATTATGCAAGATCAAAGATAACCGTTGATCTTTATTGTTGATAAAAACATCAAGCTTGGAAAGTTGCATGCGTTTTCTGATCAATAATTGACTGTATGAATAATTGATGATAAACTAAATTTTAGGAAATTTTCAGTGCATGTAATTCTATAAAAAACATTTGAATTTGAAAAACTAGCTTTTTAGGAAACATCTCACCAAAAGCCTACCAAATCACCAACACAATTTCGATTTCCTGATATTTTTTTTATTCCCAAAAAACGTCTGCGTCAAACGAGCTACCCAGTAGATGATGTTATAGACCCGGTTCACATGTTGTCTTGGAAGTATCCTCCATTCATTTGGGCCTGCCACTTATCTCTTAATCCTTGAGCATACATTCCCATTTCTGAACCTATGGAACCGTCAAATAGGCCACAGCTTAATCTACATAAACTTGACAAATTGAAGCCTTTGTTTCTTCAGCGTTTTTTCTAAGTTTAAACATGAAAAGCAGGTAAAGCTTGAATTCCAACTTGTTAGCCTTCATTATTAAACGTATTCAGAAAACGAAATGAGTAATGAAGGGATTTAATTGAAAATATAGATCAAAATATAAATTAAAATATACAAATATATGTATATATGGATATCAACATAATATTAAGTGGGGGCCCAAACACTTGTATTAACATTATATATATATATATATATATATATATATATATATATATATATATAT
>MQRK01222422.1:0-10603 GCA_001938485.1 Girardia tigrina | reverse complement strand
GATCACATTAAAAAATGCAGAAATAGAGATAAAGTTAACTATGAAACTGAATTTACTGTTTTGAAGAAAAATTTTGACACATATCATGAGAGGATAGTCACTGAGGCATTATTATTAAAAAAAAAAAAAAGAAAAAAAAGATTAATTGCGTAATAGTCAATGTGGTATATAAATGACTTGTAATTTGAAATTTACATCACAACTGATGATGCCGTAATGGCGAAACATGTTTTGGGAAATAAAAAACTTTTAAAATGGCGTTTGTTATTTTTATTTTATATATATATATATATATATGTGTGTGTGTGTATATATTTTTTAAAAAAAATATTTCTATCAATATTTTGCTATAAAATTATTTTAAAATTTAAATTGCAAAATAGTTCTCATTCTACTTAAAAACGAGGTTGGATTTAAACATTTACGATATATTGGATTTTTTGGAAAGTATTTAAATTTACAATTAATAAAATAATATAAATTTCACTGCTCATTCTAGAAAATTTGATAATTTACGTATCTGAAAAATTAAAAATTGTCGTTTTGACAGAAAAAATCTAACAAAGAAACAGACAGACAAATTCATTTTTACGTTGTGCTCCCATATTACTCCACCACAACAATTCAATCGATTCAAATAAAAATTAGAAAAAAATCAAATAAAATTCAATCTATTAAAAAATTTTATTTCACTTTAAATTATTTAAAAAATTGTGATGCAAATTATAAAAATTGTTTTGATAAATAAAAATAATTATCTCTGAATGTTCGATTTTTAAATAACAGAAGAAAATAATCATTTGCAATGTGTTTAAAGATTAATTTGCGTTTAGAAGCTTGATTTGAATTGAATTATCCGCCATAATACTTTTTCAGAGTATCCCTAAGCAACCTTTCGCGTACACCAGGTTGGGAACCTCTGATCTAATATATAGAGACAGTACATACACACAATAGAGACTCGGTATGCACACTATAAACACATGAACCAATCAAAATTAAACTGACTTTATTTTATCCTCCTTAACTGATTTCCTTTTTATTCGAGCGAGCAATGGTTTATTGTTTTTAAAGACCTGACAATAACGATTTTACCGTCGAAATTAATTGTTTATAAAATATTATTTAATTTAGATTTAAATATTAACGTATATATAATTGTGAAAAACGTGAAAATGGTTTTAAAAGAAAAATTTAATGAAAATCCTTTTCATTGAATTAAAATATATATACAAAATAGTTAAATCTGTCACCATTCTCATAC
Source organism: Girardia tigrina (assembly GCA_001938485.1). Taxonomy (NCBI): domain Eukaryota; kingdom Metazoa; phylum Platyhelminthes; order Tricladida; family Dugesiidae; genus Girardia; species Girardia tigrina. The sequence goes on along the minus strand of MQRK01222422.1, from coordinate 9,339 downwards.
TATTTTAAAAATTCATGCATTTCATTTGACCACTTTTTTTCAATAATAAAAATTAATTATAAAAAATTCCAATCAATTAAATTTTATAAATAATAAGTAAAAATTTTGAAAAAATACATATTTTCTATTAATTAAAATTTTAATTAATTTTTCAAGATATTTTTTTAAATTTTATATGTATATTTAAAACAAAATATAATTTATTATCATCTATTATTAGTAATCGAAAACTAGAAATAGATTATTTTCAATTTCAGAAAATATTTTTAGTTATTTTCTAATATTATCATTTCAGTAAATGAATAAATAATAATAGAAAATTAGAAATTTTTAATTTTTTTAGAAATTTTTTACCTCCCTCTAAAAACGTTTTTTTTTTGTTAGAATCTCTTTACCAATGGAAAAAAAATCAGTTTTGTCTCCCGATATTTCCCAACAGATCTGTCTTTAATTTCTAGAAAAATTGATTTATTTTTTCCCAAAACAAAAGCAAAACAAACAACAACAACATAAAGATACCGAAATTACTTTCAGTATTTCATTTATACAAACTTAAGAAATAAAAACAAAAAAATGATTTTTTATTAATTTTCAGTAAATTATTGTCGAAACGATTTATATTGGATTTAAATGGAAATTTGTCATTAAAATTTTTTAATTAAAATCCAATAATTTATAGTTTTTTTTGTTTTATTTCTTTAATATAATATATATTTATTTTAAATAAATAAATAAATAAATAAAAAACCATTTAAATAAAATTAGTAATTTTCATTTTCATTTTTGTCTGATATTTTAAAAAATGTTTGATTATTTTTCTCATTTTATTCTTTTTTTTTGTTTTTTTTATTTAAGAATTTAATTAAAAATTCTTTTGTATTAGAATGTTTTTTTAATATTCTTTATTTGAAATTAAAATTTTACTTGAAAATAATTTACTTTTAATAATTATTTATAATTATATTATCGAAAACAAATAAAAATTAATTATTTTAATGAAATAAAAAATAAAACTAATAAAAAATCAAATTTTTGCTAGTAAATTTAATTTATTTATTTTGAATTATTTAATTAAGACAATCAAATTAATTAATGATTTCTGTTTGATATAACTTTATTTTTAGATTTATGTTTTTTTTAACAAAAATATTTTGAATATAAATTCTGTTAGATATAAAACATATAAGATATATAATAATCTTATAATGTATATGGAAGGCGCAATAATTTTGTCTGGATATTTTTAGTTCATTAAATAAGAAGCCTCAAGTTGAAAAAAACCTCCATTTAGAACTAAGGTAACTCGAATAGAAAGACTTGATGATGTCTGCTGAGTGCATAGCAAAATGTAAGCTCGATTTGAGACCATCGAGCTTTCAGTCGATCGTCGCGGAGGAGGATAACGCTCTCGTTGGATGATGCAGGACGTGTCGTATGGTTCGAGTTCTCGAAGAACGATGGAAATTACCAGCTAAAGTGTCCCTAGTTGGCGTGCTGCAAGCTCTCTGCAATAGGATCAAAAACGTGATACCGCGTCACCACCAATGATAAATGAGTTTAAGCGGTCATCTTGCCCTGGTGCTCCGATCCCGAAAACACTCTCATATAACATCATTTCCAATGATAAAACTTAAGAAGAAAAAGAAACCAAAATTGACTCAGACAAATCAATTTTATATTTGAAAATTCAGTATAATTACAAGAAGAATATTATCGTCGATACACAAAAATTAATTGATAGCGTTCCAAATTTGTAATTTTAAATGTTCATTTTGAATTTTTGCTTTTCATCAGCGTATTTAAACAATTCTGTGTTTATTAATTCATGTATCATATTCGCTTTCAAATGTTTTTTTTGAAATAAAAATAATTTTATTTACAAAGTTTTTTGATTTTTAAATTTTACGTTTTGTTTTGTTATTTTTTTATTGAAAATTCGCTAGAAGAACAATTTTTTAATTCGAAATTAATCAATGTTGTCTAAGAAGAGGAAGCTTCTTAAATTACTTGAAATGTTTGTGGTGAAGATTGTCAAAATGTATGTTTAAAAATGTTTTTTGACTGAATGATCGAATCAAATAGTTCAAATCGTAAATCAGGCTTTAATGTTAAAAAATTTATGCATTTATCCCCTAGGATTAGGTTTAAAAATTGGTTGCATGGGTTTCTCATGCATTAAATGAAAAGCAAAGGAATTCTCTATAAGTTTGAAAGGAAGAAAAGAATTAAGTAATCCGAATAAACTAATGACGGAAGACCTTGTTCTGGTGAAAAGAGCGCCTTTTATCATTAATTACGTTTTTGAAAGTAAAAATTGTAACCTCCCTTTATTTTGAACACCTTTATGGACTAAAATGACTTGACTCCATGGAAGTCACTACGCTGACTGATTACTCAGGAGTTTGGAATGAGTGTTTGACAGCGTTCGATCTATTCATGCCGAAGCCCAAACTTCAAAATTACCTTCACAAAGTCTTTGCTTCTAAGCCTACCGATGTTTACAAATGCTAGAATGTTGAAATCCTGTAATAAATATTTTATTTACTTTTTCTTTCGTTTTTTATTAGAAAAATATTATTTATAAACCTTTCGAGCTTATGTACAAAATTAATATCATGTTATTATTTATTTTAATTTAAAATTTTTTAATTTAAAATTTTTTAATGAACACATTATTACCTATTTGCTATTGAAATTGTTTTGTTATTAAATAACCCTTTTAGACCTGAAATAATTTTGGAAAAAAAATATTTTCTGTATTATAATGTATATTTCTGTCTCAATGTTTCCTTTTCCTAAGTGGTCTAAATGTAATTTGACTCCTTGATTTTAATGTTTCGATTTGTTGTTTTATATTTAATCAGATGTATTATTTATTATTTTAATCAAAACACATAATCGAAACAACAATTGGATAATACATCGTTTTGTATTTTTATATATTTGATACGCACATACAAAGCATTTTTTAAAAAATCAACGTTGAAAATGTTTGATCAATATCCCTTATTATCTGCAGCAACTTGATTCGTGTTGTAATTTGTTTTTATTGTTTGTTGTATTTTAATAATTTATTTAATTTTTATAATGGAAACTAATTTTAAGAAAAATAATGTTATAGTTCAATTTTATTGGTTAATATTTTCTTTAATTTTATTTGAAGATATTTATTACTTATCCAATTTTGGATATTAATCAATGAGTAAGTGTCTTATTACCAATGATTCCACAATATAGCTTTCATAATGTGAATCAAAATTCTTCGCAATGCACAGTGACTTTAATTTTGGTTGAAAAGTTGTTGATGTTGAATGTTTTTGAATGGACGATGATCTGTACTTCCCCTGCATTGACAACTTTTTTTGAATCGACATATTTATAAAATGAAATTCAGTTGCCAGTCAACAATTGTTGCTAAAAGTTTCAGGGTACTCCAAATCGAATAATAAAACGCTTGATAATATTTGGTTCGAAGTTCGAATGTTTATTTGAAATAGTGTGAGAAACATTGGAACCTATCTTGCACTATTTGTGATTTATATTTTTTACTGGAGCTCTCGAAGTGCTCATGTCTTCAGCAATGTGATAAACAGTCACTCGTCTATTTCAAAAAATATATAATTTTTTGCACATTTCTGAAGTTGGTGCTGTCCCGGGACATCACATGTTATTAAGAACATATAAAAAAGTCTCGTTTGAATGTTTATTACAATCACATTTAGAGTCATTAAGACTCTCAGAAAGTCTTTCATCGTTTGTCCTCCTTCTAATTGGTTTTCTTATTTCTATTTTTAATCATGATTATTCGAAAAATTTTTCTAAATTATTTTTTAAAATATTTAGCCTCTAAAAATATTTAAAAAAAATAATATTTTTTACCATTTTTCAATAAATCTTAAAATAATAAAAATATCCTCAAATTATTAAAAATGCATTTAATTTAAATTTTACTAAAAAATATTAAACTTAATTTTAATTGTGAAATTAAAGAAATATGAACTTATAAAATGATTATTTTAATTATGTTCGAATAGTCAATCACTTTAAATTTAAATAAAAAATACCAATTTCCATCTGGGTGGGAGAATCACCATTCTAAATTCAACATACTTAAATCAACATACCACATCCATACATTTACACATTCAAACAATTTAAAATATTCCTCACACATATTAAGGTCATTTTTAATAGTCATTCTTCCACATTTTATATTCTTGCTCTAAAAGACAAATATTTTAAGTATGCTGTTGTCATTCGTCAAATTCTTCTTTAGGCCTTTTTCTATCTTTAGTGAGGAACATTTTTATCAATTCTTGTTCTAAATCGAGTAATTTCTTAGTAGGTTAAGATATTGATGCATTCACCAAGTGCTCACTCTGAAAGTATGATTCTGATTATACTGTACATACGTACCAGATACAAGAGGAAATGTTTCGACTTTTTCAGCTTTGTGCTTCACATTGAGGTGGATATATTATTAAACTCTCCTTCTATATCAGTTGAACACTAAACTGACTTATCCTACTTCTTGTGGGACCTTGTATTTAGGTATATTAATTTTATATATTCAGTAAATCTCATTAAACGACTTAAAAACATTTAAATTTTATCAGGAAATTTTTTTTACCTTAAAAAATAAATGATGAACGATAATAACTTTTTGGGAAATTTTAATGAAATAGATTAAGCGGTTAAATCAAAATAGTTTAATTTCCTCGTCCTAATTTTGTAAAGGAATCTTTTTTAAAACAAGAAAGAGGAAATAAGCAGAGATGGAAAATTAATGAGGTGAATCCGTTGAAAATTGTGAGAATATTTAGCATCAATACAAACATTGAGGACATTTTTTATTCCCAACCAAACAAATATTAAACACTGAATCTCCACGTTAATGAGGAGTTGCCTGTTAATTTACTCAAAGAGGAAACAGAATACATTACTGATTTTGAAGGGATTTCTGGCGTATCAGGTTATTATGAGTTTTATTATTCATTAAAACATCTCCGGAACTTTACATCATACTAATACTAAATTGAATAATTGTAAAATTTATTAAAATTATGTAAAAATTTCAAAAAAATTAAAAAAAACACAACTAGACATAAACGTCTTTACCGGCCTGACAAGCATTTAAGGGTTGCTGATTTGTGAGGGATTTACCCTATCAAGTTTTTATAAATATAATAATTATTATGTTTTGTTTTGTAAATAATGCTCTTTACTGTTGATCTATTAATAGGAATACAATAAATCGTATGTATCATTTGAATTACGTATTATGTTGATCAGAAAGTCCTGCTCATCTAACGCTATGAGGAGGTAGTTAATTTTAATTTGCTGATCAAAATTTATATAGTTTTAAAAAAAACATTATTTGAAATTGAATATTTAAAAATTAATTAGAATAATTGTTAAATGTTTTAAACTTGAATTTAAAAATATTCTTTATAAATTATTTTTGAATTAAAATATTATTTTATCAGAAAAATGAGTGGATTTAAACAAATAACAGATAAAACAGTATTTTTAAAAATAATTTAATTTTTATTAAAAATTTTATTAATATTTGTAAAAATTTATTTTTCAAACTTTAAATTAATTTAAGGAATTGAATATTAAATATAAAGTATTTTCAAAAATTTCAAAAATAGTTTTAAATATTAAAAAAATTTTTTAAACGCAAAATTAAAAGCAGCATATAATATTTCATTTGAAACACAAAATTATAAACTGATTTAAAATGATTTCGGAAATTGATGTTACACACACTTCATACAAACACAAAACAGAAAAAAATAGTGAACACTACAGTTGGTAATCAACCATAACATGGTAACCATTTTAGTCACATCCTTTATATCACTTAGATACTACTAGTGGTTGATTACCAAATAAATTCACACTAGGATGTAGCGGATGTGGTATGAATGAATAAATTCACTCATCTCATAGTAACAGGACACATTCAAAGTAAATATTATTACAGCTGGCCACCAATCAAGTGTTAATGAGTACTGACTAGATTAAGAATTTTGCGTTTTTAAAAAATTGACTTTTATTAAACCTTCAGTCAATCAAAAGTATCTAAGTGATATAAAGGATGTGACTAAAATGGTTACCATGTTATGGTTGATTACCAACTGTAGTGTTCACTAAATCATATCAGCAGCAGCAACTAATTAAAAGTTTTTTTCAGTTGATATTTAATTTAATTTTTTGATTTTTAATTTTGAAAAAAAATTTGAGATTGGAAAAATTCAGACGTGCATTAAAAAATTTTTAATACAATTAACAATTAAAAAAATTATAATTATCGAAAAAACTTTAAATGAATTAATATTGGTAATTGTTTTAATAAATATAATATTTTATCGCGTTCAAAATATTCAGATTTCTGTTATATGTGTAGTGCCCTACTTACTGACACTGCGTGATTACTTTATTTGCGTGTTCTTTGACCTTGGTGTTTATTTTCGAGTGTTATGATGTGTCTTTCGTGTTTGATGTGTGTGTTTTCATGGTTGATTGTGCTTTCGAATGTTTGTTTGTTTATTTATTTATTTTGCGAAAATGAACGGGATTCTTTTTCTAAAAATGTACTTTTTATTGATATTCTTCCTGTTCAAGAATTATTAGAAAGGAAAGAAAATTGTCTCTGACGAAAGTATCGAATAAAGAGTTCATTGTCGAAAAGCAAGGACAAATCTTACGTTTCTCGTTGTTGATTTCGAATAAGAATATGCTGCTCGAATGCTGCTGAAAGAGTAAAAGTGTTTCAAAGAGTTATCTTGATGAAAAAGAAGATTGTAAATATTTATAAATTGTTTTCTGAAATTCTGCTTTGAAAATGAGACGAAGATGCTTCTATTTTATTAATTTGTTCGTCAAGCATGATTTGAAATTTTATTTATTATAATATAAATAATATAATATAAAAAATATTATAATATAAAAAAATCAATACGCAATGGATTAGTTAATAGATATAAGCTGCAACATAAAACAATTGTTTCCCTATTAGCATCCAATGTCAATTGCCAACTCAATCCTTTTTACTGGAATTTTTTTATGGTCTGTGTTTATTTTTTTTGTATTTGTTTGTTAATTAATTAATATATTTTCATTTGTTATCTGCATTATTTTATTTTGTTTTGCTTGTAAAGCCTTTATTTGAAATTAACGAGGAATAAAGGTTTTACAGTATGCATTATGTTGATGCAAGAAAATCCGGAAATACTTATATAAATAATAAATATAATAATCAATTATAAAAAGAATATATAGAAATGCAACTTTAAATGCATATAAGTATATTAATAAGGGATTTTTAGGAGTCCTTATTCATTTATGGAAGTCACAGTCTAGGAACAATGTCTGTTACAAGTTAAGAGATCAATAATTCTAGATAATTCTGTAAAGCCAAGCTTGTATTTTTTGGCCTTAGATGCAAGAGCCCAGTCCAACCTAGGTTTTTTAGTAAGATCCTTCAGCTACATGATCAACTTGAATCAAAGTTCAGACTGTTTTAACATATTCAAAAGTGATGATTATCTTATCTTGACAAGCGTCTCACGCCTGCCTGAGATCAAAAAACATAAAAAGGAAACTCGATGGTTGTATTCGCCGAGCCGTAGGCTGAAATTTATGTATCACTATGTCTCCTAATACGAATTTCATGGACAGTCATTTTTTTACAGATCTAGCAAATCTTACAGATCGGCTATTTACAACCTATTAGAAACATCGCAATTAGCGTGAAAACAATTATTAACGACACAACCAGATTCATCTTCAACAATTTTCAGCTATATCATCTTCAGTGAACATCTTTCTTTGATTGATATATTTTTGTATAGTTCTTCAAATCTTTGATTAATGAATGAGACTATAAAAATGATAATTTTTTATTTCTCAAAGTTTTATTGGGAAAAATACATTAAAGGTTTGTTACTAAATAAAACATTAGCTTTTTAATTTATATTAAATTTAAAAAAGTTCAATTAATTATTCAAAGTATTATTAAAATTTGTAATTAAAAAACTTTTAATTAATTAGTATTTAAACATTAATTGCATTAAATTATTCCCATTAGATTTAGATAATTAATAAATAAACATATCAATCCAATCTGGGTAGGAGAGTCACCAATCTAAACAGCATACAAACAAAAAACTCATAACGTTCAGAATGTGATCATTGATAAAGATCAGATGTCACTCTGGTGAAAAGACATAGTTACCTATGATAATAGTTAAATAAAAATTACTGTTCTATTTATTGACTTTCTCTAACTTGTGCTACGTATTCTTTTTATATTTCTGTCGTATTAGTCGAGACATGAAATTCGTAAGTTATTTCCCTAATTCAGTTTAATTATTCTAATTTTTAAAACTGTTTGAACCTGAAATATAAAGTATAATGTTCATTTTCTAATTATTTTATTTATACTTTCATATCAAACTTTCTCCTACCTGATTAAAAGCAATGATTAAAGCAGATAAATGCAAAACTCACAATGCCTTGCTAAAACAATATCCTCTTTCACACAAGAGTCGTAAATTCAAACGTTATTCTCATACTTTATTGAAAATTCATTACTTTCCCAACCCGTGCTCAAGTATAAAGTCAAATATAAAAATTGCAATACATTTTACAGTTAATTAGAGTAAGTGATAATTCTCAGTTGTACGATTATTACTAATTATTTTATGTTAATATCAAGAATTATATTTAACATTTAACGAATATTTTATTAATGGAGGATATAATGAAATGAAATCTTTCACCTTTTTCCTATTTTTCTTTTCCTGGGTTATTATTTATGTTGGTGGAAGTGAGGAAAATAATAAAAAACAGAGTGTAATGTAATTTCAGATTCTTTGTGATTTCTTCATTAATTTTAATTATTTCTTTTTAAAAATGACATTTTCAATATGTATGTATTAGGTCGTGAAATATGAATTTTGGAGAACTAAAGTCAAAGTTTATTGATAATTTACCAATACAAATATTTGTCATTCATCAAAGTATGCGCCCATATTATCGACACACGTTTGTTATTTGAGGGGCAACTTGTTGAGGCCATTTGAATAAAATATTGGTGGGTGAAAATCAGTAGTGTAAAAATGGGCATTCTCCCTCACCCCCCCCATAGCCGTAACCATAGCAACGATATGGGTTATCGTGGTTACCATGGCAACCGACCCGATTACCATAACAACGGTCGCGGTTACCATAGCAACGGTCGCGGTTACCATAGCAACGGTCGCGATTACCTTAGTTACGGTCGCGGTTACCATGGCAACGGTCGCGATCACCTCAGTTACGGCCGCGATG
>MQRK01222421.1:14790-33621 GCA_001938485.1 Girardia tigrina | reverse complement strand
AATATATCAGCAGATGAACTGAACAAAAACGGCGCACAGATAACGCAAATTGTGCCAGATATAATTGATTTTTTAAAAGACACCCAAGTGCCCGATTTATTTTGCACCTGAGTGTACTATGTAATACATTGTATCAAATTTACATCCTTTTTTACTATATTTATTACTATATTTTTTACTATTTTTTTACAAAAACTAAGACTTATCTGATTAACAATATAATATCCATAATCATGGAAAAATGTTAAAATACTAATAATTAATTTATTAATTTATTAATAATTAAATATTTACTAAAATTTCTCTCTTTTAGAAAAGTTTGAGATACCTGTTGAGCTTCCACACATAACTAAAATTAAAAAGATAGAACAAATTTTCCTCATTCTTCTCTAGAATTCTTCCGGGATATCTGTTTATATTCCTATGCTGGACGCAGAAACTAGATTTTTTAACGTTGCACTTAATTCATGTAACTTGTCATGTTTTCCGCCAAACAATATATTAGATAAGAATGAAAATAAAGATATTGAAGGTAAAAAAGTTTTGTAAAACTTATAATAGTTTAATAATATGAGATGTGTATGACGTTGAACAATCATTACTTGCAGAACTAAATCTATGAAAAAAGAAGTGGATATCTTGGAATGAATCTAATATTCCAGACACCGTTGAAAAAACAATACAAACTGTGATGCAGATATAAACTTGTTAATGAAGGAATTGCTAAAAATATAACTGACTGGACCCATTAATTTTGCATTTAGTTGAAAGACGCTTTATTTTCTATAATCGACTAAAGTATATTAAAGAACTTGAATAGGTGAAAATGTTTATCAAGAATATCGTCGCTTCACATACATAAGGATATAGAAGTTAATATTTTGCAAATAATAGAACATTTTGCTAAGGGGTAAAATCTGATATTGAATTTAACTACGACATTGAACTTTATTGTTTGTACTTTTTATAAACACTTTTGTAATTTTGTCGTTCATATTTTAAATTTGTTAAATTTAAATGTACTTTTTATCGAAAACCCGTGATTTTTCATATTTTATCGTGATGTATAAAATATAATTTTATTATATTATATATTATATAAAATATTCAGTTACCTTTTTGCGATATATTAATTATTAAATAAATAATTATAGTGATAATTATCTTTTGGTATGAACATAAAAAGACATCAATGTTTTAAAAATTCATAATAAAAATACTTTAGCATAAAATATATATATTTAAAAAATATCTTAAAAAAGATTTTAAAAAAAATTATAATGGTTTTAATTATAATGGGCTTTTGTTTGAAATGAGAACTTGGTAAATATAATTATTAATATCTTAGGTATTATTATGCATTTTATAAATATTTTATTTTTTTGTTTAAATGGGAATATCCCCCTAGTATAATAATCTTGGTCCGCCCCTGAATGTATCCGAACCGAAATCAATATTTGGTGATGTGATAATAAAAAATCACGGATAAAATTAATGTTTAACTAAAAATTAAGAACTCAAAAACGAAATGCATTAAATTAAATTAACTTTATTATTTGTAAAATGTTTGTTTATTTTTAAATCCTTTATTCGGAGTAAAAAGAATATACAAGATGGATAAGAATATTGTACTTTGGCGTATCAGGTGTATATTTTATAAAAGATACTTGAACATTTAATCAAAATACTATCACAAAAATTGTGAAAAGTTCTGTACTAATAAATTACTTTTATATATAAAAATATAACTGTAGGCAATTGACTTGTGTCATGTGTTAATTTATTTTTTAGTGCGCATCTATCCTTGCATTGTACGCCTTAATCCGGTCACTATATTATTTTAATCACTACATATACAAATAAATAGACATTACAAAAATCTTACCTGAGCTTCTGATGAAAAATATTGTAGGAGAAGATCCCACAGGTCAAGGAAGTCTGAGGAATATGTTGTACTAAAAAAGAACTTAATTTATTACTGAACAAATATGAACATAATTTATATTTATTCGTTATATCATGTCATACAAATTTAGAGTAAAATTCTCATTATTGTTTAATATTTTAAACTCCTTTTCTCTAAATATAACAACATTTACCTTACAAATTATATTTATTTTATATGAGTACTTTGATTTTAAAATTTGGAGTAAAAACTTTTTCTCAAATAGTTTGTACTAAAATGAAGGAAATCATCTGATCCGAAAATACAAATTTAATTATCTCTCACAAACTTTACATTGCGATTTTTAAATAAATTAGTAATTTTTGAAACATATCACGATAAAATTGTTTTAGTATTTTTTTAAGAAAATTTAAGAAGATTCTATTAAATTAAAAAAAACAAAAATATTTTTCATTAATATTATTTTTATTTTTAAGAAAGCAGAAAGAATAATAATGAAAGATTTTGTTACATTCAGGACAGTTATTACTAAGATAACTCTTAAAAGAGGATCACAAAATAGGAATTTCCTTATAAAACTACTTTTTATGATGTTTCTTTACCTTTTTTCCTCTTATATATGGCACTACCTAGAAATATGGGTCCCCACACAGGATAATCTTGTTCGGTATACAATGTGCTATAATCATATCTACAGTTTTTTACCATTATGTATTGATAAACGTCAAAGGTCGTCTGATTTATTACACTTTTACATGGATTTTTAATTACAAAAAAAATTTTAATTTCTATTTTTGCTCATTTTATTAATAAATTAGGGTGGCTAGTTCTATAAAATACAGTTAAAAACTAGTAAATCAAAAAATTAAATTTTTTATATCCATTCTTTAATCAGACAGAACTCTACTTTACCAACAAAGTTTTTAACATTTAAAAAATTTTAATTAAAAAAACACATTAAAAATTAATATTAACTACTTATAATTTATAAGTAGATATCTTGCAATTAATATTGTTCGGGAACTCCGAATTTTCCGTTTTTTCCTATTTTGGAATCTTAAAAATAGTTTCTTTCGATCAAATTTTTACATAATCATTTATTGTCGTCAAGGATGAGTAAGTGTGCACAGATTGAAGAAAATTGATTGAGTAGAAGGCCTTCAAAAACAGGTTTCTAAATTCCATGGATATATATATATACCTATATACAGAGTAATCTAATAAAAAGAATGGAATAACCCACGAAAATATTATGGGTTGAAGCACATTATAATTCTTGGCTAAAATTACATTTTTGGTATCAAATTTAAAAATACAATAATATTAGACCTGAATTATGAAGAATTATAGAAATAAATATTTAACTTAAAACATTTTATTTAACTTATTAAGTTAAATAAAGAAGAATAAATGAAAATGAAGAGTATTCTGTTTTACTTAAAATATAAAGTTAAATTCGTATTTCAGGATCACCGTTTGTGACCCTAACAACGAATAAAGTTTTTAATTAAAACTTTAACTTGTCGATGGTAAATTATCAGCAAAGTATACTGTACTATTTCACTTCTTTCTGTACCTCTGGATTGTTCATTAGTCCCTCATAAATGTTTCTGCAATTATCAGTCCATCGCTGCAAGTGACGACGACAATCCTTGAAGACTCACTGGACAAAATTGTATAACATTGTTGTTCTTGAACCGGTCAGGCTGCAGTGTAATGACTTCATATTTGAATGCAAGCTCGCTCACTCTGTCTGTCTAATATGTCTTAATTTACTTGTATAATAATAAGAAATTAATTAGTTGAAGTTTGCTTTTCTGTTTTTTTGTAATTTAGATTTTACATCATTTTTAGAATATTTTCCAATGTTTTAATTAAAGTTCAAAAATTACTATCAAAAAGTAAAGAATAGTTAATAAAAATACCTTTCTGATATACAGCGTGTGCAGATAGTGACTTTGGTTATCTACACATTCTAAACAGAAGTTGATATTGCCGCAAATGGGGGCTGCTCCAAATCTGCAGTGCCCGTCTGCCAGAACAACATCATCAAACTGGTAGCCTTGCAAATTAGAAGAAAAGCCGGTGTGGTAAAAAGAATCTCATTTGGGAGCGACTTTCAAATCGGATCATCATACTCAGCAAGATTGATCCAAAATGACATCAGTAGAATTGAAAGAAACAATTGGCCAGTCTGCATGTAGTGTATTAGCACGTCGAAAATGAGAGCATTCGTAGCATGCAGTATGACTTGCCCATCAACCAAAGAGAGTTCCATTGCTCACAAATCGAATAATGGCACAACAACTTTTGTTGGTAAACAACATGCGCACCGGACAGCAGACAAATGGTACAAGGTAAATACTATAATGAGTACAGTAATGACATGATATTATTTTTATTACATGGAACATCTTCTCTTGATCTGGTTTCATTGCAGGCTGTCTTCTCTGATGAGACAATGATGCAAGCAAATCGCCGCAGGAGCCAATTTGTTCGAAGAAGTGCTGGAGAGCGCATTCAACTAGCCCATGTGTATATTCAGCAAGTGATCTTTGAATGCATCGCCTGTAGAGGACCAGTACGCCTACACAGGTTGTTAGGGTCAATGGTATACCAACAATACTGTGAAGTCATTGACAATTGTCTTCTACCACAGGCAGAGAACTGGTATGGCACTGAGGATAAGATCTTACAATAAGACCACGCCCCATTCCACACCTCAAGAAAAATGCGATTACATTTGGAAGACAATGGAGTAACCGAGTTGTCTTAGACTGAAAACAGCTCAGACATGAATCCGATAGAGACAGCCTGGAACTTTTTGAAACGTGAGGTTCAAAAACAAAATATTCCCAAGGAAGTAATGTGGGAAATATGCCAGGAAATACGGTTTTCCTACTTTTTTGTTCTGGAGTACATGGAAGCATGTGTCGCCGTGTGAAAGAAGTTTTGCGTGGTACGGATCGTACAAATTCCTATTGAAATAAATTATTCTCTATATTTCAAGTCTTTTTTCTCTTAGAGCAATTAAGAACCCCCGTTGTATTATAAATAATATAAGCAAAATTGTAAATGACAGGATAGTCACTAATTCAATCATCTTATCTTTTGTAAATTATTGAGGTGGATAAATTTTTGTTTAATTATAATAATTTGTTAAATTTTTGATGACATTTGACTCTTAGCATTTCTTTTTAGCTCAATACGTTCTGCTTGATTGTTTTGACAAGGATGATCTAACAATGCTTTTCCATTCTCAAAAGTGTTTTCGATAATATTTAAAAATAATTATATGCAGTAAGATGATATCAGGTGAATTGTTCATTGAAAGAATAGTCTATTAACATTAAAAAATAAATGAATATCTTTATCAAAACACAGGAAATTGCTTATCGGTATTATAGAATACAGACAAGTTTTTTATTCTTGAGTGTTTAAATTTCTTTTCAATGGACGACCCACCTGGGGATATTCTGTTAACAACAAAACATGTCGTGAATTGTGAAATAATAGAAGGTTATTCAAAAGATATCTTTTCATTGTTCATTGTGTAAAAAAATAAATTTTTTAATTACATATTAAGTTGAAAAAATTATATGAAGAAAATTTCTAGATAAGTTTAAAATAAAGTTAAAATAAAAAATAAAGTTTTTTTCTTGTAAAGATAATTATTTCTATAAAGTTATTTTTAAATCATTTAATTTATTTATTTAATAGTTGATTTATTTTTAAGTAAATTGTAAAAAAAATTTCAATTATAATTTTAAATAATTGAAATAATTAAAAACAAAAGAAAACTAATTAAATTTTGTAGAAATAATTGTAATTATTTTTTATTAATATTTTACAAATAATGAAATTACAATTTTAAAATATTTAATCAAAAATATTAAATTAGATTTAATGAGATTAATAAAAATGCAGTTGATGCAGAAGCTTCATTGCAAAATATTTCGGAATAGGGGATTGATTTTATTTTTAAATAAATAACAATTTTTTTAGTAAGAATGGGTGATCAAAATAATTTATCGAAAAATTGACTCATTAAATGTTAGATAAAATATTAAATGAAACAATAAATATAAAAAAAATCATGATTACAGGATTACCATATCCTTTTATATTAATTAAAACTAACTTGAATCAATGTATATCTTATGTGTAATTTCAAATTACTATGAACATAAAAATTATTTCACAATCTTATAAAATTCATGATATGTTCAACAATAAGTCCCATACACCTCTCGGTTAATGCTTTCATCTTGTTTATAAATATGCTTGTAAAGAGTGTACAAGTGTGTAGTGACCACTTTTAATTAAAGAAAAAAAAATCTAAAAACAAAAAATACATTTATTAACATAAAAATACTAATATTATTATTTAGATTAAAAATCACATTTTTACTTATCAAAAAAAAATAAATGTACTTGAAAAATGTCAAAAAAAAATATTATTTTAATCTCATGGAATAATTTTTTTTCAAATAAACGACTTTTTTCTCTTATGATCTTTATTTAATCTTTTAACGAGAAAAATCATTTCTTACGATGTCATCAAGCGCTATTAACATTATTTAATGCAAAATGTCAACAACAACAATGAGTCACTATAACAGACAATTCGTTACACTGAAACAACCTGGTTGTCAAGAGACGCCGACTAAATGGTTCTCGTCATCGCCAGTCAACAGTATGAGGAGGTAATTAATTTTTGGTTTGCTGATCAAAATTTAAATAGTTTTAAAAAGGATTATTTTGAATTAAAATCAAATTGAAAATTTTAAAAATTAATTAAGTATTGTAGATATGAATTTAAAAACACTCATAATTAAAAAACATTCTTTATTAAAAAATTTTATTAATGTTTGTTAAAATGTATTTTCTAATTTTGAATTAATTTAATGATTTGATTAAAAAATCTAATATTTCAAAAATAAAAAATTGAATATTAAATATAACGTATTTTCAAAATTTCTAAAATAATAAAATATTTAAAATGGTTTTTAAAAAAAACAATGCAAAATTAAAAAACAGCATATAAGATTTTAGTTGACAAACAAAATTAAAAAAAACATTATAAAAAGATTAAAGTAAAAAAACATATTTAAACATTAAATTTTTTTTAATATAAGTAAAATTATTTTGAATAAATATTTTTGTTTAAAATTTTTAAAAAGTTGAATGTTGTTTTTCATTTTATTAAAATTATAAATTGATGAAAATTTATTTGAAAATAGAGATCAGCAGATTAATTATTAATTAAGAAAATAGTTCGAAAATTTGTTTGAAAGTTGTTTTATAATAAAGATATAATTTGATTAAAATGAATTCTGATATTGACGTCACAAATACTTCTCACAAACATAATTTTCTGGTCGGTAATAAATGCACAGTGGTCACATTCCTCACGGGCATAAAGACCGATGCATCATTTTCAGATATTTGGTCCGCATCGTGCGCGGGTGGGATGGTGGCCCCTACAACATTCAACACCCTCAAAATATGGTAACATATTTCTACCACTGAGATTCGTCTCCCACTTACCTTAGAGAATTCGGTATCGACGATCGAGCATGTTGACGCCCTCATCCGATCGGCGTGCTTAAGGTCGACTTCTTCAAAGTTAAATTGGAGAGACATCTTGGGATCTCTGCAAACAGATCAAAGAGCATAGTCGATTGGATAATGAAAATGATTTCGCCACACATAATTTAAAGTATAAAAAGAAAATCGAAGAAAATGCTTATTACATAAAAATAGATATTTAAAGACTTTAAGGTACACCAGAAATATTCAACATGATTAATAAAGGCCCCATTCAAATAAAATGACTTTTAAAAATAAATCATTTTCTTTCTTAGAATGTAATCAAAATAAAAATTTAAATTTAAAATATTCATTTAATAAGTATTTTAGTTTAATATTTTAGTTTATAAGAAGTTTTTGTAGTAATAAAAAAATAGTTATTTATACATAAACTTAATAGAAATTTCTGTCTTGAAAAAATATAAGAAGCGACTTTCTCGTACCTTTGATTGTTTATATTTTATGTGAGTAGAATCTTTATTCATATATTTTCAGAACGTAAAATAAAAATGAATAAATTATCTTTTGGCTATTTGAAATTCTTACAATTAAAGATGAATAATCATTATTAAGTTTGGATCGAGTTTTATTAATTCTGGTAAAATCACTAAGTTATCAGGAAACAATTAAATATAATTGGATTTAGGGCTCCAAGGGGGAATGTTCTTCCTCGACGGAGTTTAAATATCAAAATTTTACAAAACACATTAAGTCAAAATTCATACACCCCTTAAACCTCATCAGAATATTTATGGAATTCTAAATTAATAGATAACTCTAAATCTGGCACGCGCAAACTGTTTAAAAGGCGCCCCCATTTTTACATAATTTTTGGCACCCTCACCCTAATAAACAATCATAATGCCACTATAAAAATACTCATAAAACTATTGCTGAACTTTTGGATATTCATTTCAAGTCTAGGTCTTATATTCTCAAGAAATATGCTGAAACGTGTTCTGTTCACGATTGACATTGTTCTGGACGTCTTCGGAAATCGACTCCAAGGGATGACAAATTCATTAGAAGAGCAGTGGTTGTGAACCCATGGATCACGTCATATGACATTCTGAAGGAATTTGAGACTCAGTACGAGGATGATTCATCGATTTGGAGATAAATAAAAAGTAGCTAATGGAAATTATTTTTTTCACACATTTTAAGGAAAGGATAAAGAGTTTTGGCCATTACTATATATATTAGGGTGGGTCGAATGTTAATAAATTTTGAGTTCAAAAAAGGAAACATGGTTAAAAAGTTGTATTTTGGTATATAAACATCGAATCAAACCATTTTACTTAGATTTATAGACATTTACTGCTCCCAACTTTTCTCCGAAAATGCAGTTCAACATAAGTATGAAAACAATGTAATTTGGCTAGTGTCGGAATGTGTTTTGCGCCTTTGTCCATATTTAGAAGTAGCTTTCTTAAGAGCTTATAAGTATATTATTTACTCTCTTGGGCTGAGATAGTATATTCTGTGTCCTCATCCCGCATTGAAATATATCCTGACAACGTCAGTGATTAGGAAGGGCCAAATTTGAATTATCCTTTTCAAAGACAAAAATCAACTTTCGAAATTATTTTTTATTAAAAACATCCATCCAAAAGTTTAAAAATGTATTAGCAAGGGCATAAAAAGAAGTCACATGAAATCAGCTTTGCTTTGCACCTTGGGCAATTCCTTCCTTTATTTTTTACACAGTAGTACCATACCATGTCTGGACTTGTGACCAAACACTTTGCAACTGGCAGAAGAAACATCTTTGATGGCTCTTTCAATGGCTTGAGAATGACAGGGAAATTGTTTTAATATAATTTTCTTATTCATCTTCAATTCATGATCCAATATATGAGATAAAAGAGGGGAAGGCGTCAAATTACATTTTATCCAGTCAATCATGTCCACATATGATGTAGCAGACGACTGAAGAAAGACAGTATTCTTGTCCATAGTGCAAATCACTTCGGAAGGAAGAAAATTTTGTCTTGCAGTTATGATTTTTTCCGTTGCAAACTTTCTGATTTTTTCATCATCATCACCAACAGCAGCTAGGAGTATATTTTCTGGATGTGAGAAGTAATTGTTGTTCTGAATGACAGGAAAGATGATTTCTTGGTCTGATGGATACAAATCCTGCAGAAATTGGAGCATATAAAAAATATTTCTTGCACCATCTTGGCATGACGAGTGAGTCTTTATATAAAACCATGACGGTCCATAGAAATTGACAATAAATTTCACTATTCGCATGAGAGGTTCAGATGGAGCAGTTTCGGACATATATAGTCGCAGAATTCTATTAGCTTTCGTTAGCCAGCGACTGTGATTCAAATTTCCTGGTTGTGCCATTTGTAGAAAAGGGACATCCTTGTTGTTTTGATACCCTTTCTGGACTGCCAAGCATACTCTGAGGAAATACAATTGATCAGTGTACAATTCTTTCTTGACATTTTCACTAATATCTACGACCTTTCCAGGAAGGGACATAAAGGCTACTACGGGCTTGTCTTTTGGATCAAAATCAAGAACGCTTCCTATTTCACCACATGACGTTTTTGGACATTTTGTTTCTCAACCATCGACGACTGAAAAATACTTCCTGAATGGCAATTCATTTGCATGCAACAAGCATATCAGCCATTGTAGAGGTCGCCCTAGGCTTTTTTCGAGTCTTCTGATTATTCCATTATTTTTTCCGGTGTTTGTATTGGTTCCATCGCACACAATTGCTTGAAGGGTCAGTGAGGACTGCGTGCTAACGATGATTGACATGATTTCTTTGCCAATATCCACAGCTTTATTACTTTGAGGTACAACATGATCGATATATGTTTCCCCTGGAAAGGCGACAATCACATAATGCTCCTCTTTTAGGATCCTTCTATGAGCATGTCAAAAATGGTCTTTCTGCAAGCGTGTGACTGCTTGCAGGATGAATTTACAATGGCACGTGTGCGAGCATTTTTACTGGGATAGTACTAATACATACAAACAAAAGTTGGGACCTGTAAACCCTTTTAAACAGCAGTCTTTTGCACGGATATTTCATTTTCTAGCATAAGCACAACTTTTTAGGCATGTTTGGAGAAAAAAATTTTTTTGACCCACCCTAATATATATAACATTTAAATCTTTAAGAACTCATTTATTCTAATTTTTATTTTTGTTATCTTTTTTTCTTGTGTTTTTTTAATAAATTTAAGGACATAATAAATGCATGGATTAAATTTTTTGCACATCTGACTAATTTAAGTGTGAACAGCTGCAAAGAAGCTTCTTTTAACCCTGTTGAATAAATAAAACAATCGTTGTAAACCATTATTAGTATAATTTATCCAAATCAATGGTATAATAATAGAAATTTTTTCATTTGGAATCGAGAATTTTTCATTTTAAATTAAGATTTTATTTTAGAAATAATATTGTGAAGATATTTTTTTACAAATGGTATTGTAAAAATCATTTTAGGAATACATTTATTGTATACATATATAAAATATTTTTGCGAAATATTTTATTTGTAAATATTTTTACTGTCATTTATCTTAATAGTAAATAAAATTTACACATAATTTAACAAGGGCGGATCCAGGGGAGGTAAAGGGGATAATTAACCCCCCTCCGGATGTGTCCTAACCTCTCAACCTACCTGAGTTATGCGCAATTAAACAAGAGGTCAGCAAAACCCTTTTGATCAATTGTCTGATGAAGATTTTAATGATTTATAAACATTTTTATGACAAAATATCTGTTTTGTGTTTATGTAGTATAGAATTTTTCATCAAATTCGTCTTTTTTGCATTATAAGTAGGTGAAAAATTTATGTTCTCCCTCACCCCCCCCCCCGGGGGCTGTTACCATGGAAACGGTTAGCGGTTACCGTGGTTACCATGGCAACGGTCGTGGTTACCATGGCAACGGTCGCGATCACCATAGCCACGGTTACCATAGCAACGGTTCCGATTCACTTGAAAACGCTTCTGATTAGTTCCTGGTTCCCTAGCAACGGTCGCGATTATCTAAAAACACTTCTGATTGGTCCTTGGTACCTTAGCAACAGTCACGATCACCTTAGCAACCGTTCCGGTTCACTTGGTAACGGAAACTAAGGTCATGGTTACCATAGCAACGGTAACCAAGGGACGTTTTTCATTAGCAACGGATACAATGATCCAAGGCGGTTGTAATCATGGTAACGGTTTCCGTATCCATAGCAACCGTCTCTCCGTAATCAAGGACCGTAGAAAAAAGTGCTAATCGATAGTGCACATTTTGCCGCACATTTCTAATGTGCTAGCACTGTGCTTTTCAAGTTGTACATGTGCCAAAGTGTAAAAATCAATACATAAAATTTTTTAAAAGTACAAATATCAAAAATCAATATCATTTGTTTGATGCACATTTTGATTCTCTATTTGAATGTGCAATTCAAATTTTCATATATTGATTACTTTTCTCTATAATAAGCATAATGTACAAATTTGCACAAATTACACGTTGATTTTAAAGGTACAAGGAAGCAGAATATCAAAAAAGTGCTGATGCACTTGAATAGGAACTCATATACGTACATTCAAATTCCATGTCAACATTTTCGAAAAAGTGCTGAAATATCGATTTTTTCGAACATTTCTGAAATTATTAAAAAAGTGCTCAAAAATCTATTTTTTCGTATATATCTGAAACCCA
Organism: Girardia tigrina; assembly: GCA_001938485.1. Lineage (NCBI taxonomy): Eukaryota > Metazoa > Platyhelminthes > Tricladida > Dugesiidae > Girardia > Girardia tigrina. Next base: position 21,428 of record MQRK01222421.1, on the reverse strand, counting down.
TATGATATATGTATGTTGTTTACCGTCATACAATACTTCATGAATTGCCTAATGTACTTAGTGATTAATCACAAGTACCATGGTTACCGTAACCAAGATACATAACATTTATTTTACATGTAAAATCCACATGTAAAAATTCATATTGTACTTCAAACATACATCAATATAATACATAACATCTGTATTATCATCTAATGTATACAAGTGTAATCATAAGTACCATGGTTACTATAACCAAGATACATAACTTTCAAATTGTACACCTTGTTTTTTATAGTATTTGCAATATGTTAATATAAAACAAAATCATGATATACAGTATAATTACAGCACACTAAACTATGGACAATACTACAATTTTATGGTTGAACCACGAATAGACATAATTATTGAAGAAAATGAGGATGAAAGTTAGCAAATAGACACTTAAATTCCAGGAGGGATTTGTGTATGCAATTATCTTGATGAGGTAGCAAAATGTGAAGACGTTACACCACTCTTGAATTCAGACAATGAGGATGAAAGTGAACAAAAGGACGATGAAATTGAACAAGTAGACGATTCAAACAAAAAAGGTCCTTGTGTATGCGATTATCTTGATGAGGTGTTTACAAAGGAAGATATTACACGATTTTTGAATTTAGACATCGAGAATTATATTAAGAAACTTGATGATTATTAAAAGTTGTTGATAAAAGTTGTATTGTTGTGTTAATAAATCTTGTTATAAATTAGTTTTAACTCTATAAACAAAGACAGGCTAATACATAGGTTAAAATGGATTTAAAAGCAGAAATTAAACATTTTACTAATGAAATATGTAATGGTAAAATTGATTGCATACAATTCCTTAATGAAATATCACGTTTTCAACCTTTGACCAAAGAAGATTACATAGAACTTGTTGTGCGAACCATATACATTAAAGTTATTAAAACTGAATTGAGAAATAAACAGAGGAATCTTTTACTTGTGTGCAGCATTCTAACAGGCTCACTTGTAATATTATTGTCAAGATTTGTACGTTAATAAATAGTTTTACACGTTATTGGTGTTATAAATAATTTATGTTAAAATATATACAATGTGTGAATAATTCCAACACATTTTGTACGTTTTATAAACAAAATGAGAGCATACACATACAATTAAAAATGAATCTCAACAACAATGCTGTATTTCAGGTAGTTGGACCAAGTGGTAGTGGAAAAACACATTTTATATGTCAGTTATTGCAGAGAAATGACATGTTTAAAAACAAGTTTAAACGAATTTATTGGCATCAAGGTGGAGGAGGTGAAAGTGGACTAACTGAATATGAATTTTGTAAATTAAAAGGTGTTAAGATCATCAATGGATTTGATGAAAACTGGTCTTCACGTCTCCAAAAGGGAGATGTTATTGTAATTGATGATCTTTTCCAAAAGGCAAATAAGGAGAAAGATTTTACCAATTTATTTAAAAAAATTGTCAGACATAAAGAAGTGACGGTTATATTCATAACTCAATATCTTTTTCATCAAGGAGGTAATCATCGAACGAGGAATTTAAATGTTCATTACTTGATAATATTCAAGAATCCACGAGATAAAACTGTAGTTGATTATTTAGCTGGACAAGCGTTTCCTCATGATAAGAAGTATTTTATAGATTCATTCATGGATGCAACATGTAAACCGTATGGATACCTTTTCATAGACTTTACTCAAGAATGTCCTGATGATCAACGACTAAAAACAAATCTATTTCATACTAAATACATTACATTTTATAAACAAAAGTTATGATGTGAATATATTAATTATGAATTTTACCAAAGTATTTGTTAAAATCAAACCAAAGAGGGTTTCTAAAAGGAAATCGAAGGAGTTAAATGTAAAGAAACCAAATAAAGTTTCTTTAAAGCAACTAAATAATCAAAAGTCTATCTATGAAACTATAGCAAAAGTAATAGCTGCACGAAAATACTTTGAGAAAATACCACAGACATGGAGACTAGTATAAACAGTATATATGACAGTTAGATTTGTTAGATAATGATGCACATTACTAGAAGTATTCCATATTTTGAAGCATTATTAAAATGCGGAACAAATAGATGGGATCTATTACATAAGTTCCCAGCATTTGTACAGAAGGATTTCATTGAAGTTCTGATGAATATTGTGTTTGGTAATGTAAAAATTGGCAATTACAAAAGGTCTTTAAAGAAGTATCAAGATACATTGCTAAAATGTTCAAGGCAAGGGCATTAAAAACAAAACTACATATTCTTAATCAAAGATTTACTATACCATCTACAAAATAAAAGACAAATTATTTTAGTGCAAAAAAAACTATAGAACTAAAACTAAAAGCGAGGTAAGTACCATGTAAAGGACCTAACTCAATTTTTAAAGTTCATTGTATGGATATTACATTGTAATAAGAGAACACTAGTTGTTTTGTATACCATTTATTCAGCATTTGTGTTGAATAGTTACAAATTAGATATTATCTGAAGATAACTATTTATATTTCTTGAAAATAGGAATTTTTCTTAATTTGTTTGATAATCATAATTATTCTTTAGAATTTTCGATCATCTCCCAAATCAAACTATTTAGAAATTATTTTGTTTCGCAAATTAATGCAGTTTAAATTTATAGAACTGTCAAAAAATATTAATTCAATTTGTTTATTAATATATCTTTATATTTGTGTAAATTGTTCAAAGGTTTATGAGTGTAGATGCGTCGACATTTTGTAAAAAGTAGTTTGCTATCTTTTAATAGAAATCAATGTTTTACTCCTTGGGACCTAACATACTACGAGCATCACGTAAAGAAAAAGCCAGTTTTTAAGTGCAGCCTGGATGACGAACTCCGACAACTATTGAAAGAAATATGTGGCACAGTCCAAAACTCCTCCAACGAATAATTTTATGCAGATAAGGATCTTGAATCACTGGGACTTGTGTCAGTGAGAGAAGAATATTCAATGCAATCGATAGTGCAGGCATTTTGAAATCTCACCTGTTAGAACTCTACATCTCAGGAATTAATACTCATTAATTTAGCAAAAACTTTAGATAGGTACAACAAAACAGGTAGCGACTGGACACTCTGATTGCCAAGAGTGGTTAAATCAAGGCGACAGAGAAAACGGATACACATCATGGACGACAAAAATTTATAACTCAATTAATTGTCTCAATTCTATTGGATTGCGAGCAAGATTCACCACGAACGAACCTGGAATCTGTTTAAAGATCATACCAGTACAGAATCCGTGTTGATTTATAAAACTTTCATGCACTCAATCTCTTCCCAGTTCCGTCGTCTGTATGAAATTAAAATTAACTAAGTGGATTAAACAAACGAAGACTGGAATATCCGCAGTAGCAATTGCAGACAATAAGAAAAGTGTTATGTGTCATGTACAGTGAAAACATTACAAACGAAGAATGACGATTCCTTCACTGTGCAAGAACAAAAAGTCTTCAAACTAATTACAAATCGAGAAAACCACGCAATGGAACACACTGCTGAGCGTGCGGCAAAGGTACAGAGACACCGGTACATGTCTTGTGTCTCTGTAAAAGAAGTAGTCCGATGATTATTATCGAAGAAGCATCGGAACAATCAATTTTACAAGTAATTGAAGACCGTGAGTGCGTGTGGTCTGACTCGAAAGGTAGAGCCGACTTACAAATATTCAATAAAGCTACAAATGAACTCTGGCTGGTTGATGTCAAAAACCAGTACAATACGCTTAAAAATCTAAAGTAATCAAGGAAAGACAATGAAGCGAAATAGAAAAAACTGAAAGAGGAGGCCCGAAAGCATCACAAAGGATGGACAGCTCGACTGGGCATCATTGAGGTAGGTTACTTGGATTCCTGGTGAAATGAAAACAAAACAATACTCAAAACATTACAGCTCTCAGATACGACAACAAAACATCTGAAATGCATGTGTATTGTCTCCAATGTCAAGTATTGTACTCTGACATGGAGTAAACACAACTCCGGTCAGTAAAAACCTTCATGTCAAATGCAGCGACTGAAGCTCCTGCAACGGTTGCGGCAGATGCGCCATTTGTAGGGTAGAGAGAAGATGCGAATAATGTACTCCAATGAGCGACTCTAGTTCTGAGTGTTCGTCTATTATCCGAGGATAACAATAAGTATTTCGAACAGGAATGTAGTTTTATTACATGTACTTTGATAATAAAACACTTTAATTGGACTCCTATAATTTTAATAATTTTATTTATAAATAAATTCCCTCCCCCAGACTTGTCCCCTGGATCCGCCCAAGTGATTTAGTTTATATAAATATTTCAAAATAAATAAACATTAAAATTATATACTTTTTGAAAATTCAAAAATAAAGGAATGTTTTTTTAATTAAAAAATGCATTTTATTGTAATATATTTCGACGCATTATATATTCAGTCATCATGAGACACTTCTGATACTAGCAGTCAATATATCCAATGATGACTGTGTAATTAATTGTCCAATTATTATTTTACGCAAACACTTCCAACAAAGTTGATGAGTCACTTGATTGTACATTAATTTCTGGATTAACCGTTCTAATTATTAGTGCCTCACACGAGACTCCTTCCAAATAATTTTAAAAATTGCTACATAACACTTTAAAATTATTTATTCCAACACTAAGAATTATACTGAGTGACAAATCTTTTAATATACTTGCATATTTTAAGAAATAAAAGAAAATAAAATAAATTTATAAAGTTTTATGTTTGGTATAAATGGAAATGGATAAAACATTTTGTTTAATTAATTCAGTTAAATTTAATTAATACGTATAAATTCAAAATCGAAATATTTTTTAAAACAGTAAACTTTTTATATTATTAAATGATTTGCCAAGTTTAATAGTTATTATTTATAAATATACGGATATTTTCTTAAATTCTAGGCAGAAATGAGAAGTAATTTTGAAAGGCATTTGGTAAGGAAGTGAAAAACGGAAGGGTTGATTTATTCAGAGATTTCTTGAAGATAATCGATTTCTAGAAATTCGGCAATTAATCTTTATCGATATCATAAAAAAGATGTCTTAAGAAAAATGGACCGCGACAAAAGTTAACAAAAAATATGAAGTTATCAATTAAAAGAACGATTGAACAGTTGCAGTTCAAATCGGACAGTAAAAAGATATCCAAAAGCTTTAGGTTACAAAGATAAAAAAATTAAAGCAGAAATATTGTAATCAAGAAAGCAGAATAATGATAGAATTGATAATATTTCTAGAGGGATTAGTGAAAACCACAGTTGGGAAAAGATTTTATATTTACGGTTGAGAAAAGATTCACATTGAATGAGCCAGACGATTGGAGAACATATGTCCAAAATAATCGAAAATATAATCGTCAAAAGTTCCAATGTAAGGGAACTAGGGCTATTGTCTGGATGATGGTTCTACCTAACAAACTCCTTATATACAAAATCATGGAAGGAAAATTCGGATCTAAACATTGTAAGCAATTATTAATACATAATACTATTCCTATCACAAAACTTAACTGTGGTGATAATTTCTACTTCCAGGAAGACAATATTCCGGTTCATAAAAGCAAACTTATAAAGGATTTTTAAAAGAAAGTTACATTTCTGTACTTAATTGGCCTGCGAAAAGTCCTTATTACGAAAATGTTACTGAGGACATGTGGAAGAAAATATCCGACATTTTTTACGATGGTGCTCAGTATAAAAATAAGGGAGAATAATGCTTATCCATTAAAAATGCTGTACATCTGAATAACTCATCTAGAATACATATTATTATCGAATTGTATAGGTCAATAGGAAATCGACTGTGAAAGATATTAAAAGTGAATGGAAATCTGTAAAACAGTGTAATGTTCTAGTAACAGAGATGTTACTGTTAAAAAAGACTTTTTGTTGTTGACTATGCATGAAACTTAATTTTTCAATATTTTTTTTAATTAGTGACAAATTTTTATTTAGTGTTTATAAACCTTAAAATTTAAAATGACGCATAAAAATTTTAATATTTATACGTGTCATTACGATATAAACTAAAGTGTAAGTGTGTTAAAAATTTGTCGCTCAGTATACTGAATTATTAAATATCATGATAAAAAACTACACTTTAACCCATTAGTATCTATTTAATTTCAAAAAATAATGAATTTAATTATAAAAATTTAATAATGTCAATAATAAGTCATTAATTTCTTACTCCTACGCATTTCCGGATGTTAATTTTCAATGGTTAAGGATTTATAATTGATCCCCTTCAGGGAACCTAGCTGTGAAGATACTGGTTTTTTAAAGGTAATGATGTTTTATGAAATTTAATAATTGTTTATTTTGAAAAAAAACAAAAAATAGAAATTTTTTAAATATATATAAGAAAATTTTGTGATAATTTCAATCACTAATTAAAATTTGTTTATTTCTCGATTTATAAATCTATGGAAATTAAAAAAAATAATGAAACATGTATTTATAAATAAATTAAAAATAATATTATTTGAAATATACGTTGTATTTTCAGTAAGTACCGACCTGAGACAACAAGCAATGTCAAAAACAAATCCTTTAAATAACACAAAAATTAATATATATATATATATATATATATATATATAT
>MQRK01222421.1:2779-13699 GCA_001938485.1 Girardia tigrina | reverse complement strand
TATATATATATATATATATATATATATATATATATATATATATATATATATATTTACAATGTATATAATGTATATATGTATACTAAACATATTTAAAAAGGATATTTTTGTCAATAATTAATAAAATTTTTCGTCTTTTATTAGATTTTATTTTGAGCTATTCATTTTCTTAAATTATTATTATACATAAAAGACAATCTTAAATTGTAAGACAAAGAAATATTTACAGTTACATCAACATACGGAAATAATTAATTATTTATTTTTAAGATAAGCTGTGTATAATCTGAAGTCGAGAATAATTTTAGACAATAATATTTGGAATTATTTGACGAGTTTTAATTTTAATTATTTTCATCCTTATATATTATTGTAAGTGATTTTATTTTGTTATTTATTAAAATTTGATTTTGTTTAATAAAATATGAATTGTTAATTGAAAATCAGTAACTTCTAAGTATGATTATACGGGATGGGCAAAATGTTAGTTTCAAATGATAGATATAAGTGATAAAAACAATATTTGAAAAAAAATTTGAAATTAAAGTCTAGCTTCACATAGCTATTAAGCAACAAAGTTTTACACAAAGTTTTGGAATTTCGTCATTATTATGGTGTCATATAGTCGATTTTGTCTTGTTTAAGAACAATGTTAAAATTAAAATTTCTCTTTAATATATAGTTTCTGTGTTATTACACTTAAACTTAAATACAGTGCGTTCAAAAAGTAACTGTGCACCTGCAATTTCAAAACAAGTACGATATCCTGTGTTCTAAAAATCAATAACAAAATATTTTGAATAGTCAATTTTATGTGAAGAACAATGACCGTCTCTTAATTTATTAAAAATAGCAAGAAAAGAGTCACAACAACTGCTGGAAATGCCCACAAAGTTCGTGAATACAAACGTTAATTCGACGTTTCAAGTTTTCGAACACTCGATGAATTTCCTCTTGGGTGATGGCTTCAATTTGGTGTAGGATTTTATCACGTAGGTCCATTTTCAGGTCCATTTATTTGGCCTTGACAATGAAAATGGATTTGGTGACAGAAAAGCTAAGAGGGCAAAATATGAGAGGTTGAATAGATTGGTTACCACTGCTGTTGAGAATTAAGATGAGGAAGTTGACAAATTGAAGTACCTGCAACATCTGGTTAACTTACAGTAATATTATTTAGTCAGTTTTAAACTTGCTGATTTACTGTACATTTGATGTGTATTGTATTTTATTTTAGAGAAATAAATGATTTTGTATAGTAGTAAATTAATGCGTTGCCCATTAATAACAAATATTTCTTCAATTAATATTTAATTGCAATTAATTTTTGTGGGGGTTGAAAAGGTCGACAGTTGAGAATATACAGCATTGAAATGGCTGCGGGTAGAAAAATGTCATGGGTTGAAGTGCCTACAACCAACAGAAAATTGTGAAGCAAATCACCAATCATATACAGGGGTGGCCATAAGTCGCTTTACCCAGTTTATTATTATTATTGTGTTTATTGTGTGTTTATTATTATTGTGTTTATTATTATTAAAACTGGGTAAAGCGACTTATGGCCACCCCTGTATATTAAAAATATAAACGTTTTAATTTTAAGCCAACTTTAATTTAACACTTTTGGCTTTGTTGAACGGGAAAGGATGACATCGTTTACCATAGTGTTCTATGCGGTTGTAGAAGAGCAAAGCGAGACGTGTTTTTTCTGAGATTTATTTGAAATATACTTGAATTTTAATTTTTTTCTAAAATTTACATGATTATTTTTATTTTTTGAAATTTACTTGAAATAACTGTAAACTAATGGAAAAAAGTTAAATTATTTTTCATTAAAATTCAAAATTTGAAAATAAACAAATATTATAATTTACTATGCGGATTGACATATGAGTTGATATGGCCAATTTTGAGAATGTCAATGGGTTGGATTAGGTCAAGGGTTGAAAGGCCTGACTACCATGTATAATATTCACAGAAGTTTTCGAGCATAACTTATATAACAAAAACTTTTATATAATTCAAGATTTAAAAATTAAAATAGTATTTTAACATAAAAGACAAATCGTAATCAATGGAAGCAGATGATAATCTGGTGGTTTATTTTTTTGCTCAAATAAATTTTGTGATATAAGGATTTAATTAAGGGATTTATGGTTTATCTTAATTGATCGATCATGAAAATCTGTATTATTGATTTTTTCACGTTCAACAAACTGTTGCTATTAATTTTTTTTTAATTTAAAATAAATGTACCACTAAATTAATAGATCAAGATAATGGTGACCCGACAATAGCGCCATTATTATTTCTACTATTATTATATTGTTTTAATCCAAAATATTAAAGGACTTTTTGAAATTTTATTTAAAAAATTGTAAAACTTATATTATTTGGAATTTAAACAATATAATGATAGTATAAATAATAGCGCCCCGATAAAATCGCCCAACAATAACAAAAGCAACATAATGTTAAAAATAAAAATAATAAAATGAAAAGAAAAAAGTAAAAAAATAACACATTATATTTTATTTTCAGATTATATGACAATCGTTTTAGATAATTTATAATTTCATTTTGATTATAATTTTCTGTTAATATTTTTATCCGTTTCTTTAAGCTTACATATTTGTTTTTTTGAGCTTCTCGTCGTCGAAATCCGATTTGAAAACTTTCATATTCTATTTCCATTTGATTCTGTTCTTTTTTAAAATGTTCCACTATTTTAAAAATTGAGGGATGGTTGCACTCCACGGTTTGTTGAAAGGCTCTATGCCAACCTTCAATTGAATTATTTGTACACGGCAAATCACTTTTAACTCTACCAAACATATTCAGAACGTTTAATGAAAACATTGGTACTACTCAACGGTTGCGTCTCATTCTTCCAAATAATTAGGGAAATAGTCACAATATTCAAGAACTTCTATTAAAGTGTATATATATATATATATATATATATGTATATATTTATATCGTTTTACATACGGCTCATTGGTAATTTAGAAGAAATAAAAACACCATTTTTCAATAATTTTATTTAAAACTAGTTTCGCCTTTACAGGCATCGTCAGTTAAAATGAATATTTAAACAAAATCTCAAGTCATTTAAATGGTTTTCTGTCTGTTACATCATAAATAATGTCCATATTTTTAAAAAAAAACTTTAACGTGTTTAGATAAATCACTTTGTATATTTAAGCATGAATTTAATTGCTTAATAAATAATACTCGAAATTTGTGTCAAAAGTTTTACTTAACACTTTCAGAGATCATTGGTTGCAAGGCCAGTTTGAACGTACCTCCACCTGGTATTCCTGGGATACTAGAGTCACCTTCTCTAGGCGACAGCGTCCTGAGCTGAGTCATTTATTGTTTGAAAGATCAGCCGTAGATGTATCGTTATTTGGCCAGCAATCCAATTTCTAGAAGGCCCAGCTGCAAAACTAAGTGTCATGGCTGTGGGTATTACTGACTCTGCAGTCGCGTGGTGAATTGCATCGCAATGATCCAAGGTTTCTAATCTTGGTGATGGGTGTTGTGAAGCCGGTTCACCGGTGGAGCTTAGGCATGTAATTCCTTAGATGGGGGATTGCCTTATGAAGCCATAAGCGTCTTAGAACCACGTAAAAAGCCTCTTTCTTCCTACTTAATAATTTATGAAGTAGTTTAAAATAGAAATAAACTTGACAGTTAAACTGTTGTTTAAAACTTCGTTTAAAACGACAAATGCGCGCACCGACAAATGTGCTAAAAGTGGATTGCATAATAAAAGATTAACTTTTTTAAAAATTTAATTATGGATAGCAACAGGTGAGCTGCTTTCAACAAAACTGCTGTTGTGATGTTCAAAATTATTTGTCGAGGTTTTTCAATTCTGTTTACAGAGTGTTTGCGTATATTTAATTTGTTTTATTTGTGATTCATTTTTACAATTGTCTGGATCAAGCATGTGATTAGTAATATTCAGTACTGCCCATTAGTTTCTTTCCTCAGTCTTACGGTACACTCTCGTTTGACATATATCCATGAAGATGATCCATCTTGCTTTCGCTTATCACATAGGATATCTATACCATTCGTAAATCATTTGGTCCTTTCCTTTCTGTGATTTAATTATATTTATTATATTCAAACTATTCATAATATTTATAATATCAAAGCCCAGTGATAAGAGTTTTTGACGAGTGACCAAAGTTGTTAGCTGTTATCATGCCGAATTACATCTTACTTTCGATTTATCAATGTAAAACGTTTCTGTTGAAGGGAATGATCCAATTTCCCAGTTGATCACAATATTTGTTTAAGCTGATGATTCATTCATCAGGAGAGTTTAAGAACCCGATTGATAGTTCCTAGTTGGACCCTATTTATGTTTTAATCATTACTAAAAAATATTCTTTGAATTCATTCATTTCATATAATATTTACAAATAAATATTGACGATGTTTCGTTTATCGAATTTCTGCTTTTGGGATAATTGTGGGAGTCTCACTCCGTTTTGTTAATGATTGTTGGCACTTCAAATTGTTGTAGACCATCTATTCTTTGACATTTCTTATCAAACGCTTCTAAAATGGATCTCTCTGTTCTTGCTTCATAAAGAAATTGCAATTGTCTATTAACTTCACCAAATAAATTTCTTTCAGTTTTTATGGCAACATGTCGAGGTTGCTGATAAATCCAACTTATTTTAAATGATTTGCAACACTTTATTTGAATGTTTCCAGAGTCTTAAGAATTTGTCTTGTAGTCATAAGATTTATCAGGGTTATTATTTTGTCTCTTTCGAATTCAATTTGTTCAGCAAATTGTGGTGAATCTTTCAGATGAGTTTCTGAAGCACAAAATTTAGAGAACCAGTTTGGACACAGTCAAGGTTTTAAGAAATCCCAACTTCAATCAAAACATATCTTCTCATAAGCTTGCAGAGGGATTTTATTTCAACACTTTTTGGTTATTCATTTATAATCCATGGAAAAGTAATTATTTAAAACAAAATCATTTGGTAATTTATATAAATATTTTTTTATATTTTCTAGCTTGTTTTTTGGACGTAGTGAAAAACGTAATGACTTTTTGGTAAAGCTAATATATATTTATCATGCAAAGAAATTATATTTGTGTTAAAATTTATATATTTAATATTTTTAATTCATATTTTATCTGAATGAATTAAAACTAAAGTAAAATATTTTTTTTAAATAAATAATTTTAACCAAAATCTTTTTATTAGATTTTACAAAAAACTTTCATTCAAGCTATATTCTTCTTATGACTAAATTTTTAAAAATTTTTAAAATAAAAGAATTTATTTTCTAATTCATTAATATATTTTATTAATTTTTAATATTCAAAAATATTTTTAAAAAAAACATTAACTGAAAAAAATGTGTGAGGAGATTAAAATAATATTTGTGGAAAAAAAACTTTTAATATTTTATAAATTTTGTATTAAGTTTATGCCAAAATAATTTTCATAACTAAAAAGTAATAAACGTTCAATTTTTGTAAGTTATTTAAATAATATTATTATTATTTATTTTAATTATAAAAAGTTAAATAATCAGAAGAAAGTTTTAGATAACAAAAACCTTAAAAAAGAATTTGTATATGTTTATTTTAACTTTTTAAAATTTACATTCTTAATTCCTCATATTTAAATAATATAAAACTATTTGTATTAGATTAACTAAATGCGCAAAGCTTAAAAATAAAAAAAACTGTTTTAAGTCATTCTTAAATCTCAAAAATTCTTAAAAAATTTTAATATTACTCCTAGGAGTACAAAGTATTAAGATAAAGTTCTTGATTCTTTAATTATTAATCAAAGCAGATGATATAACATTTAATATTTGAAATGTCTTAAGTCAAAGATTAATATTTCTCAAAGAAACAGATCTATACTTCTATATACATACATATGCTAATACATCCAAAAACATGAACGTTTTTGTTTTACTTGATTTACTTGAATGCAACCAACGTAAGTATTTCTATGATATATAGAAGTATATGTATATAGAAGTATAGATCTGTTTCTTTGAGAATAATCCTTTCATGACGTGGCGAAACATGTTTGCTAATAAAAATTTAAAGTTTAAATGGTGTTATTTGAGTCTAATTGTAAACTTACCATTTGATTTAATCATTAATATAAAAACACACACGCATATATATATATATATATATATATATATATATATATATATATATATCAGGGTTGTTAAAAATCACGATTTTTTAAAAAAATCCTTAAAATCGATTTTTTTTATTTCAATCAAATTTTTCGGCAAGTAGAAAATACGTAATTCCGTTAAAATTAATTGAACATGAAATCATGAATACGGAAAAATAAACATGTGTATTGAGGAATCAAAATTCAAGAGTTTAAAACTTTAAACATAGTCACGAATGATCGAAACTAAAAGCAAAAATAAAATTGGCCCCTACCTTATGGTTTTCTCTAAAAAAAAGTTTTTTAATACTAAATGTACGTGCATTTAAATTTAAATTCATTGGGGGAAATCGCATCCTTTGCAAGTTCAGCCAAATAAGAGGCCGTGTGAGAATTTCTTTTTGTGTTTATCGTCTGAACACACAATACTGGAATTATTTGGAGATTCGAGACACAGACACATACAATAGGCTCATTTTGTACATTGCTCCAGCCATCAAGCATCATACAAAATCTTGATTTTCTAAAATGCTTACATATTCTTCTGCAAGAGTTTCGTGTACAGAATCAAGTAGACGACCAGCAATATCATGACATGATGGAGACTCATACTCAGGTCGTAAAGAAGATACAATCTTCTTGAATTGTGGATGTATTACGCTGCTGAATGGCAAATTAGTTGAATAGATATAATGTGCAATTTGATGATCAATACTGTTCTTGTCTAACTGTGAAGTACCGTACGGACAATGAAGTCATCCATTTTAATAATCTTTTTCTCGTAAGAAGATGGAGAGATAATGGACTCTGAACGTCTTTTTATGTCTTGATTCCAGATACAGAGGATTGCACTGACAGCGGCGGGGATGCTAAACTAGAACTAGGGCTTAAATGGACATCTATGACAAAGGAATCTATTAATACAATACAAAAAAATCAATAACGTTTTTAATTAAAATTATTCATAGAAATACTTACGTTGGTTGCATTCAAGTAAATGTTTTATCATTCTTTCTCTAAGCCTTGCATTTCATAGTTGCAAGTATTGCAAACCGCCCTGCAGCCAGATTTACAATCAAGAGTAACTTTCTAAAAATTATTTCAAAGCGCATCACTGTTCCGACCACTAATGCTTTTGCTACATTTGAAGTTGCAGATGAAAATTATGATCTTATTTAAATAAAAAATCTTATCAGAAAGCTTTATAATTTTTTTTATTATTTTTTAATATTATTTTTCATTTATTTTCATCTTTACTCATTACTTCCCATGTTCAAATTTTTTGACAGAACTTGAAAATACTATAAAACTTTTATAAACTTTTGTAAAAACATCGGGAAGTAATGAGTTTAAAAATCAAATGATTTTAATCGTGATTTTTTTGTTGATTTTAATCGGTGACCTGACACCTCATCCATCATTCGAGACATTTCATCATTGCAACATTTCATCATTATAGCAATTCATCATTATAGTGTTTCATCACTATAACATTTAATTTTGTCTATTTTTTAATTATGTCCATTTTTTATTATTTTAAATATATTTAATACTTATTTGTTACTTTAAATACTTTTTTGGGTGTTTTGAAATAAAATTTGTTTTGTTTTTAATGTCTTTGTGTTTTACTGTAATGAATTTTGTTGTAGGATAATAAATAATGAAATAAAGTCAAGAAAAAATAAAAAAGCAAAAAAGAACCTGTTTGTCGGACTAGCATTTACTTGGCAAACATGATAAGCAACCAAAATTGGGAAACTAAAATGCCCTTTAATTTAATTACTTGTACAAATTTAGTTAGTTACTTTAACAAATTGGTAAGAACTTACCATGTTTTAGAACACAATTGGGTATTGAAGCAAATTTAGTTTACCAATATAAATGTCGCAAGTGTGGAGAGACAAATCGTCACATCCGTACTAGAATTGCAGAACATACCCAATCAAGTAGAAAAGCTCAATTTTGGACCACATAGTGAATTGTCATGGAACTCATTGGAGGGTATTTGATAATGATTTTTGGGTTTTGATTACTAACTTTGATCACAATTATGAAAGGACAATTACTGAAGCACTCTTGATAAAGTTTTGTAAACCTAGTCTAAATGTGCAAAGTGATTCGTCCAATCATATTAGAGTATTTTGACGTAACACACTGTGACGTAATGGTCATCTTGCTATATAAACAATAACTTTTTAATTAAATACAGAACTGAAGATGCCACAAAAGTGGCGAAATATGCTTTTGAATAAAAATTTAAAATTTAAAGTGGTGTTATTTGTATATTAAATAATGTCGTTTTTTCAATGGTCCTGATTTTTTATCAGGTTTTGAAATAAATCTTTGTCATTTATTTATGTTTTATACATAATTTTAAAGCCTTTGAAAAACTCTATATTTCTATGATGCTTTGTTTAAATATTAACTTTAAAATAACTTGTTTATTTAAATAGTTGTCAATATGCAAAAAGTGCAATTACGAGCAATTTTTATATGAATTCAAACATGGCCAGGAAATTGTTAAAATGAACCAGAGACTCCAACAACAACAACCAGCATTAGTCAACAAGAAGAGGCCTATTCTTCTTCACGACAACGCTCAGCCAAACATCGCACGTCTGACGATGCAACTGTTGAAGGAACTTGGCTACGAAACTTTGAGTCATCCATCATACTCACCTGGCCTCTCGCCTACTGATTATCACTTTTTCAAACATCTTGAAATACTTCAAAAATCAACGGGATGCTAAAACTGCCTTCAACGATTTCATCCCCTCCAGAAAGCCAGAATTTTATCCAACCGGAATAAATAAACTGATACAACGTTGGCAAAAGTGTATTGATGCTAACGATTTTATTTCGATTAATAAAGTTGATTCTACGCTGAGATTTTCGTCTTTAAAGATTAAGGTTAAAAAACGACATTATTTTTTAAACAACCTAATATATACATAATTTTTTTCCTTAATACTAGAATAATTTATCTATTATGTCAATGTGATTAAATCAAAATATTAAACTAACTATTCAGCTGTCGTTACATTGAATATTTAATATTTAATTAATAAATTTTATTGAATAAAAGAATTAAATGTCTTTTTAACTGGAAAAATGTGTTCTTAGATTAATTATGTATTTTTGTTCAGTGAAATAATGTTTCTTATAGTTCATATAAAACATAGTAAATTTTAATCTCATTAACTTTTAAATTATTTTTTTAATATTTATTTTCATTTTTAGTCATTTTATATTTTTTTAAAATGATTTTCTATAGTTTCTTTTTATAACAAATATTGAAATATATTTATTGATTAATTATAAGAAATTAGAATTTAAATGCTTCTTTGTTTTTTTATTTATTTATAGAAAATTAATTATAAAATTAATTATAAAATTAATTAATTTATAAATTATATTTTTTAAATAATGTATTTATTATATTTATTATTTTTCCTATGTATTAAATATGATGACTAAAAAGACAAGTAAATTAGATTTAACATTTTAATATATAACCATTATAGTTAAATTAATATTTTTTAAATTTCTATTATGTTTACTTAATGCTTGTATTTTAAAAAATAATTATTGATCTGTAGTCATTTGCATTATTTTTTAATATACTATAAATTAATAAAACTAATAAAACAAAAATAAAATAAAAGATTCTAACCTTATATGAGACTTGGAAAATTTGGAACATACAAGGGAGAGTTTGTTGAAAAACCCTTCGTAAATTTCACTCACTTCTTTAAAAAGATTGTTCACTGAAAACAAATGTATTTGTTAATCAGAAATTATAATAATTAAATATTTATTAGATTTATTATTTATTTTATAGCATAGTAAACTAATATTTTAATACAAAAATAGATTGTCAAAATTCTAAATCACATTATTATTATTTTTGTTATTATTATTAATATTAATATTATTAATATTTATTGTTTTGGGTCGCACGCTACCCAAATAACCAACAATTGTGGGCCGTATCTCGTTCATCATAAATCATCGATCTTGCGACATCATCCCACAATCTGGGTGAATATACACCTCCTTCAGCACACGGACCTATAATTAGTGAGACTTTAAGGATCACTCTAGACCCCATCACAATTAACTGGATAACTTTTGGCGGGCCCAGTGAGCAAGTGGCTCGATCCCTGCTAGCTGGATAGTAAAAAATCTGGAAAACATTCATTAAAGAAACCCAATTCATTTCAAAATTTATTTTTAATAACGTCAATTGATGTATTTATGTATATTTATATATACACAGACAAAGATATTTATATATAAAAAATATACCCTTATATAAATATATATATTTCATTTTTTATTATTACTATTACTTTTTTATTCATTTTGTAAAAAACTTTTTTTAATTAGAATTTGATTTTGGTCCGACTTCGGAATAATTTCCTGCAGATTCAAAACAATTATTATTATTATTATTATTATTATTGAAAACAAAGCTCATCCATTTAAAAATATATTTAGAGACAATATATTTCGACGGATCAACCGTCATCTTCAGGTCACTGATTAATAATCAATTCACCTGTATATAAATACAAAAGTGATGATTATGTAATCGATTGCATGAAATCATGCTACTCAAAAATTCTCAATAAGTTAGTTGAGACTACCGATTGAACATTGATTTTAGGGCAACGTGACATAATTAACAATGCTTCACACGATACTCAGTAGGGGAAAAATGGGCGTTCTCCACCAC
>MQRK01222419.1:11608-28529 GCA_001938485.1 Girardia tigrina | reverse complement strand
CAAATTTAAAATTTCATTTTTCAAAATATCATTGTTTCATTTAATCTCTCCATAACAATAAGATATGAAATTTTCTGGTATAAACATATTACAACATTAATAATTAATTTATTTAATTATCATTTGTTTAAAAAATGTGAATGTTTCATTTAATCATTCTCTTCGTAAAAATCAGACATTTTTCTGATATAGACATGTTTCAAACCATTCTTGCTAAATCTGAACTAATTAATTGAATCATATGTCCGATGTGGATTTCAAACCATATTATACTTCCACTTTTGCAGTAAGACAGTTCATATGATTATGACATAATAGAAGCATTTACTTAGGACTAATGAGGCTTTTGACCGTTAAATTAATAGTCAAATTTCAATGAAAGGTAACTGCTAGTAGTCTTGGGTTTCCGAACTTTTACATTAAATGTGACTCAGGTGATATTTTTAGTTCAAATCAAACTGAGTTCAACATTTACAAAAGGATTGATGAATTAAAAAAAATATTAATGTTATTGAGTAAACTAGAATCTCTGATATTTATCTACTTGTAAACAGAGTTATAATATATTTAAATGTTTACTGCTCCCTAAAAGTGTGATGTAGCACTTTTATCTTAACAAATTGCTGATAATAACTATTAAAAATTAATTTTCTATTCTACTTCTAATTATTGAATTAGAATGTCATCAATTGTTGGTGATTGTTTCACGCAGATTCCAGGGGGAAAATTGTGTCTATTTAGTACTGAAGTACTTTAATTAATTACAGACAATCAATTTCAAATAAAAATTCGGATTTTTGAATGATGTAAATAGGCAATCATTCCTGTATTTTTACTTTTTTATTTAAATGTATATTTTTTTTGGACAATTAAATAATTAAAGGTTTAATTCTATTGCCCTTTTTATTGGGAAAAATAAAACAATAAAATAATAAAATTTATTTTTCAATGGAAAAAATTTTTTTTGACAATATAAATTATAAATATAAAATAATAAAATAAATAATCAAACCCTTACCAACAACAATTTTCTTTGAAAATAATAATAAAAAGAGAGAGCTGCTGCGTGCTGGAAATCATTGGTATTTATACCTTTGATTTGCACCTAATACACAAGAAGGCGCCAGAGTGCACTTTCGCACGGTTATACCTGCCAGCAAACGAGGACGCCAGGATGCACCTTCCTGGCATGTTTATAGGTAAGAATTTTTTTATCTTTTCTTATCTTTTCATTCTCATTGTAGGTCGGCCACCCACTATCTCGGGGAAATTCTTCAGGTAAGATTTTAATTAATTAATTAATTAAAATCAATAATTTTTGTTTTGTTTTTAGAAGGTCTCAAAGGAGCCCCGGAGGACCGCAAGGAACCCCCAGTCGGAATCAGGGAACCCCCCCGGACGACCCTTCGTCCCAAGAAGCTCGAGACCAATTTAAACTTAACCGAGGACAGTCGAGTTAGACTGTCCTCAATATATTCCCCAAAAGGTCTCGAGCGTACAGGATGGGGGTTGTAAAGGAGGGTTTCCTTGGTCGTAACACTATTAATGGTATCAACAAACGCCTGAAATGATTTGAATTAATTGAACTCTGAATAAACCATAATCGAGAGTGCGTAAAAGATGACAGAGCATGTGAAACAGTCCTTCTCAGGGCTACCATAGTTGATTGATTAACACAGTTGAGAAAACCGTAAGGGAGGAACAATGTGATGATTATATTTGGATGATTAAATAGCTGATGACTTATGAAGATATATGCTTTAAACCTATCGGAGTTATCCACGACGTTTGTCATTCATTAGAGCCTCAAATTAAAATAAAAATATCAACAGTTAAGAAATGTAAATTTGATAATGCATTTAAAATAAATTTGCGTTAGAATTAAAAGCATCAGCAGCTAACAATGAAAATATGATAAAAATTACGCGATGTGCAATTTTCGATGCGTTTGTAAATGACTTGTATTTGTTGAGGTCTTGTGTGTAAAAAAAATTATATATATATTTAATATATTATATATAAATTATATACCATACGGTAATTTGAAAAAAAACAATATATATATATATATATATATATATATATATAATAATAAAAAAAACAGTGGATGTCTAGGGATCCACTTTCGATCTTTCCTGGGAATGAGGAACTATTTCGCCTCATTCCCTGGAATGGCTCCGAATTTTGGGATCCTATTATTGTTTCTGTTTTGTTTTGAAAAATATTAAAAAATATATATATAAAAAAAATAAATATATTTCTAAAAAATCACAAAAAATATACGTACTTGGATTTTGCGTAGAGGGAAAAATAAGAATTTTTAGGTAACATGGGGCACTTAACCTGGAATCCTGATACCCTAAGTCGTGAGCTAGGTCCGTTGTCAAATTACATGTCTTCAACGAGATCAAAAAATGGAAATTCTTGCAGATTTTGGGTTTGAGAGATACCGATTTCGTTCCAAATGGTGATGGTGAGCCTTGGCGATTCCAGTTTCCATTTTTGGGAACCGGTTTCTGAAATGTTGACCTAGCTGTAGTCCTCTTCTTCCACATACATTTTCCTCGCTTGATTATTGTCACTGGTAAAAAGATTCTAAATCTTGCCGAAGCGACAAATTAAAACTCACCTTCTAATCATCTGA
Source organism: Girardia tigrina (assembly GCA_001938485.1). Taxonomy (NCBI): domain Eukaryota; kingdom Metazoa; phylum Platyhelminthes; order Tricladida; family Dugesiidae; genus Girardia; species Girardia tigrina. The sequence goes on along the minus strand of MQRK01222419.1, from coordinate 25,885 downwards.
TAACCTTGACTAATGAATTAATGATTTAAATCGTTAGGGATTTTCAAATCGCATCCGTGGATTCAATAGAAACTCATGGTAGTTAGTAACGCGATATCACCATGCATATGTGTTGCATATCATATGTTGTCGTTTTGTTATCTTTATGCATTCAATCTGCGTCAACACCGTAATGTACACTTTTTTATTTAATTATTTCAGAACAAGTAACGCGAAAAGAAGGCACAAAGTTCATATTTTTAATTGTATTCTCTAAAAAAACTATATATATATATATATATATATATATATATATATATATATATGACGAACGATGGGTTCCCCTAACAACATACGGGTAACCACTAGTAACCCGTTCGTGCGATAGTCTTTTTCAAATAGTAATATGTCTGGGTTGCCCGTAGTAACCCGCTTGTCAAATAAACTTTTTATTTTAAAATAAAACGCGTTAGAGGTCAACAATGTTTCAAATGGTCAAATGTTTCAACTGCACGACGTTTCATCTCAACTTGTACTTACACTCGCAAGGTTCGGCGGGTCCGTATGTTCCCTTGATCTAAAATATTTTTGTTTGCCAAATTTAAAATCAAAAATCCCCGGCAATTCCAAAATTGGGTGGGATTAACGCATATATATCTCACCCCATCCTGAAGGTCCTTGTGGAATGAATACTCATACTCATCATTTAAATTTTTTTTCCTCTTTTTGTTCTTGTAAATTCCATTTTCAATGTTATAATAAACAAACACTTCAAAATGCAAGTGAATAATGTTACAGAGTATTCAACGGCAACACAATATATACACGGTAAGTATTTAGCAATAGCCAATGGGACGTTAGGGTAATTATGAAAATATCATTAATGCTAATTAGTGTATAACGATGTAATTTATAATTTGTATTTATTTCTTTTATACATATATCAGGATATGGATTTATTATTTAATTTTTTTATTGCTTTTCTTTTAAGAATATTAACATTTTTAAACATGTTAAATATATATTATATAATATAAATTTATAATATATATTTAAATATATATAATATTGGGACCGTAATGTCCCACCATGTAGATTTGGGACTGTACTGTCCATTTACCCTTCCAATCTATAATGACGATTTACGGTTGAATGAAATCGGAAATAGAAATTCCACGTTTTCTGATACAAAAGTAAAAATTAAATTATAAAATTAAAAAAAATCAATATATAAATTAATAATCATTAATTACTTGGCTACAAAAATTTTAATTGTTTCTCGGACAACATTTGACAGTTGATTGTTTTTTTTTTGGAGATTATACCCTGATTTCAGTGATTTAGTGACAATTGGTATCGAATTCAAACTGAGTGACAAATTTATTTCATAATTAAACTGAGTGACGATTAACATCATTATCATCTTGTCAGAACTTTTTTTTGACGTGATAGAATCGGTATGCAGTATTGTATTTTTTTGAAGCGTTGATTGCTATTATTCTGAAGTTAATTTTTGTTTTAACATTAAAGCTTACTGAATTGTTTTTGAATATTTGCTTTGAATATTTTTTTAAAACAGAAAAATTTGAGTATTGATCCAAAAATATTGAAACTCCTGCCAATTGTAAAAAGAACTGAATTGTACAATTTTGTAATAACAATCCTAATAAATATAAACTAGAATCGTCAGTTGTTATTGTTCATTACAGTCAAATATTGAATCTTATTGAGATCAAGTCTTGATAAGGCTTGTCACGAGCGGGAACTGAGACTTTGAACTTCTGTTGGAAGAACCCTTTGATTTGGAGCCAGAGGTTTATTATATAAAGATAAAAGAATAAAGAAGTGATACCCAACATAATTAAAAATATATAAACAATTAAAAATTCATTGTGAAAACAATATATTATAAACATTTATTAACAAATATATACAATAATAAATATATTCGAAGAATTTATTGAATCAAAACAAAACAAATCTGAAATGTCATAACGCGCGGCACAGTCCGGAGTATCTTCCTTGAAGAGTGGGACCCCCGAGGCTGACCGAATTCCCGAAACCTTATACTGATACAATTAGAAGAGCCGGTGTATATAAATCTAACGACAAATTATGTATATAAATCCGACTTTAAGCCAACTTACATAGGAGTCCAAATCGTTAAAATAAGCCTTCATAGTTGTGTTGCGGTCGTCCCTTATTTAAAGATACTCCGTTCGATATGCGACACAAATAAACAGACAATACAAAAGAAAAATAATATCAATTTAATATATGTAAAATAATATGAGCGCAATAAAAATTAATATCTAGGGTTTCGGTTGATTATCTCCATGAGATTATGTGGAGTCGTCTTGGCATCATTCAGGTCATCCTTGTAGCCCCATCGATCTATCTCAGTACTCCATGCACTTTGAACAATACATAAATTATTTACAAATCACAAAAATGTTTCCTGATCATACCCCTAAGCTAATTCAATCGCCCGACCAGTTTCCTGATCATTAAAAAGCTGAACCATGCCGGATTAAAAAACTCAAAAATCGTTATTTTTATTTTCAATTTCCCTTTCAAATAATAAAATAATTCCAGAATAAGTCAAATCGACAAAGAAAGACTCATCAGAGCCTACAATATGTCAGATGACTATTTGACTCTGGCAGGGCAGCTCGACATATCCTAATCAACTGCAAAGAACATCGTTTACAAGTATCAAAAAAGCAGTCTCATATCGGTCGGTAAACATGGAGGCCACAAAAAATCCATTATTACTGACGATATCGGCGAGATGATCATTCAGTATGTGGAGAAGAAACCACAATCGACGTTGGGAGAGATGAAACGGTATATTGAGGAAAACAGCGAGATCAATATATTGGAATCTGCAATTTCCCGCTTCCTCACCGGTAAATTAGTTACCGTTAAGAAGATCAGAGGCTCCGTCCAAGAACGAAATTCAGATGGAGTGAAGGACCTCTAATTTCAATATGCCAGCCGATTCATTTGGGAAGGTTGGCGAATGAGTCAATGTGTTTACATTGATGAAATCGTATTCAATCTGTCGACCAATTCGGTCGATCAAAGAAAGACATTCCAGTGAATATTGTCATTCCACCAAACAGGGGAAAACATATGTCCCTCATTATGGCAATAGGCAGGAAGGGTACCCTGCTATTCAAATTATACTGCGGTAGTGTGGATCATGCCAAATACCAATCGCTCATAAACAATTTATCGAGCATTCTGCCAGGGACGTTGCATTATTTAATCCAGGATAATGCGAGAATTCACTTCAATACTTCATCGAACCATGAAATGGTAAATTTCCCTCCCTATTCTGCATTCCTCAATCCAGTTGAGTTTTTTGCAAAAATGAAGCAGAAAGTCAGGACAGCAATAACAAACCATCCAGACCTCCTGACACTAAGCCATCACCAAAGGCTGGTCGTTTTGCAGGAGAAAATCGAGGCTATGGCAGCAAATGAAAGCAACAAAGATATGACGAATTACTATCATCATTCGAAGAGATTCTTTGTTGACTGTCTTTTGAAGAACGATATTCATGGTGATTGACTGTAGAAAAATTTTAATTCTTGAAATAAATGTATTGTTAATAAATATTATATAAAAATCTTACTTTTTTAAATTTAAGAAATCAATTTATCAACCTAATTCAGAAAAAATCAGAATCTGCCACTTTTTCTTAAATGCTAGTTAACTACAGTTAATCGCATGACACTGTAACACTGCCACTCGCCACAACTCTGGAAGAATTTTAATCCAGATAAATTAATAATATTGCTCTATTTAGCTTTAATACAGTGAAAGTCGCGTAATAGACCACTGGTTAATAGGACCAAATTCTGTGGGACCGAATCATTTCCTATGTTTCGAATATTAAAGCAGCCGCTTAATAGGACCAGTAAAAGTCGGTTAATGGGACCACTCATGAAACTGTTTGACCCTTCAAACAACATGAAAGTCATGAAAAACGTGTTTTTAGCGTAGGTCATACACCCACCCCAATCAACATACACATACACACATAACAAAGAAGCAGGTCTTGACTGAGTTTGTATTTACTGTATTTGTTCTTATCTTTTTAGTTGCAGAGAGCACCTGCTACATTTTTGTAAGAAAATATTTTTTAATCTTCTAATTTATTTTTTTCATAAATAAATTATCATACTAAAATTTATATCCTTTTTGAAACAAACATAAAATAAAAAATAAAATAAATTACGAACTAATGTATCTCATTTTAAATCAAAATTCTTGTAAATTTGTTCTAAATTTAATAATGAATAAAATATTTTTATGTTTACCTGCTGTGATAAAGGAATTCGTGATTTTAATGAGCGTTTTCAGGTTGCAATTGGCGTTTGAAAAGCCAAAATGATACACATTGTAAACCGAAAGTTTAAACTGTAAAATCCAGTACAGTACAGTATTACAAGTGTGAATATCCAAAGGCTGAATGCAACCATGACAACTGTCATTCATTTTAAAATACAATAAAGTAGTACAGAACTGTATCGCCCAATATATTGTACATAGTTGAAGCGTTTAACGTACTGTTTATACGAAGAGTGTGTACTTCAGAGCTCTCAAACTGTTTAGACCATCGCAATCGTTTTGCAGGCAGTTTTAAACCGATGGCGACATTTAAAAACGCGCAAAATGTTCTAGCAGCTCGAAAAGTGTACTTTGTCAAAAAATAACACCACTTTGCTTAATGGTACCAGTCGGTTAATAGGACCAGTTGGGCTTGGGACAAATGTGGTCCTATTAAGCGGCTTACACTGTATTTAATTTATGTGTATATGACAATTTCATTTAGTTTTGATTATTTGATATGTGATTGTTGTGTACCACAACATTTTACAACACAGACATTAACAAAATACTTGTTGTGAAAATGCTTATCTGTTCGTGTAAAAATTCTTTTCTTTCGGGATGAAATTTTGATTTTTATGCTAAAAAATTATTTCATAATGTAAAAAAAAACAATGCAAAATGACTTTGTTTTAGTGATGTAATTTAATAAATTTTAAAATGCCGAAATGGCTCGCTTTTTAAAAATCGTTTTTGTCTCGAATTAAATTAAATAACATTTTAAAATGGTCATTACAATTGACAATTCCAATTGTGTGAATAAATCGTGATTGTCACCGCCGAAAATCTGCATAAAGTCGTCGGTGGTTATCGATAAAAAATCGATATTGAGTGACGACGGTATGTGGTCCGCACCGATCGAGAGAGCCGCGGACGCTCAACGAGCAGAACGGTCGACCCGGCGACCAGTCAAACCGACTTTTATATCGGTTATTATTCCTATCGGGACAGTTTAGGTCGAACCACCCCATTTTATTCATCCAATATTTAATAGTGATTAATATGTAGTTATTAATATAATTTTAATGTTCATTGTGTGTTTTATAACTAACTTATTTTAATCAACTTTACTTACCTATTTATGATAATTTTTTTGATTTACATTTTATATATAAATTAAGTTAAATTAATAAGTTCGTAATTTAATAAAAGATATAAAACATATAATAAAACATAAGTTAATAAAATAAAGTAATAAGTTAAAAATTGATATCGGTCATGCATTGTGAATAATAAATAGAGATTGAGTCAACAAATATTGCCTGTAAATATACAAGTATTTTATACTAATCATGTCAATAGTATAGATATAATTTCATAATTTGTAAATAGATAAATTTTATGAATAATTTCGCAGATGAGCGTCAAGTCTTGGAGTACTGAAAATCGAAATAAATTGGAGGTCTGAAGTCGAAATGTTATCAGAGGCGAAATAATCTGGGTTTCACAATCACAATTGATCCGGAACATATCATTAAAACATTACCACGCAAATCGAGGAGAGCCAAGAGTATTGAAAATTCGATACACAATTCTATCATCCTGTTGCGATCCGACTTTTGAGCATTGTGAAAGGGAATAGTCTAACTCGACTATTCCCCAGTAAGTTTAAATCTAACGCAATTAACCACACGAACCGTAAAGGCTCAGAGGCATCGCGACAGATGGAGTCGAAGACTCGAACCATTGCCACCCTTTTCCTTGTGAACATCGAAGATCGCCGGAACCCCTGAGAGAACCTTTACAGCCCTGTAACACAAAAGAAGTGTTTAAAATATCATAAATTAATTAACAAAATTAATTACTTAAAAGTCCAAGTAGAAGTCACGATGCAGCATAACCGTGATTCACGGATCGTATGATTTTTCGGGCACCTTGAAACGAAACGAGATAAACAAAAAACAAAGCCCCCAGTGATACCTGTATAAACAGATTGAAACTGACGGCAGCTGACTCTCTTAAAGTTGCAGAGATGGCAGACATTCCGATACGGATGGGTAGAAGGTTCATGTGCATGAATAAACAATTAAACCTTTACATAAATATGACAACAGTAACATACAGCCCGTATGACAGTCGAAGAATCATAACGGATGGCGGTGCCATCCTGTAGACGACTTGCGATTACCACTCCACAAGCAGCAACCCGAGAACAGCTCACAATCTAAAACGAAATAACCTAAATGAATCAACAACACTAGTTCATATCCGAGCTTCGTCTGTGAAGTACAGTAATTTGTGCAACGACAGTAAGCATATGTCAAACCGGTTGTCGGCATTTCGCTTACATAACACCCCTGCAACCGCAACTCTCTATGCTGAATCAGTTGAACAAAAATGATTTGACGTGAATAAACAATTTTCGCAAAAATCAAGTAAGATGTCTGAACAAACCAAACAGCCAGGACACACTGACAGGTATAAATACCGGCGTGTTTTACACTTTAACACAATTTTTCAACAAAATTTTTGCACAATCTTCTTACACGAAATCAAAATTAATTTAAATAGCATCACTATTGCAGCCATATTTTATCCAATCTTTCAGAAGCAATAGTTTTCGAAGAATAATAATCGCATACAGTAATACTTTATAAGGTGAGCATGATGCTAGTATTGATTTACTATTAATTCATTTTGCCACTGTTTAATCTCCTTTTTCATTTAATACGATATGTGTAAATGTTTATTTTATTTTTTTGCTCAGTTAATAAATCTGAATATCACCTCCAGTTAGTCCAATACACTCATCGTCTTATGGGATTTGTTTCACCCCTCAATCTTATTTCGGAATAACATCTATAACGAGTAATCGTCAACCTCAGGTTTTGAGTTATGATTGGAAGAGGATTTCGTAGAGGTGAGGATATTGGAATGGGTGACGATCGAGCAAAAATCAAATTTAGAGGGAGTAGTGGATGGACAGGGAAAGTAATGTATTGACTTGACTATGACGAGGACCGTAGCGTGAAGATTAGGACCTTACGTGTAAATAGATGTAAATATTACAGTAGACCCTCATAAATATTTAAATAGCCCTATTATGGAGTCAGTAACGTATGATGATATATAAAACAGGGTTGTTATATAGAGTAGTCAATTATCGATGACACTTTGCGTAACTTATGTAAATTAATTTTATGAAATTGAAACAAATCATATTATAATCATAATCATATCGACGGCGATATTATATAATCATATAATATAAATATAATCATACAATATATAATCATATTTTAGTCATATTATAATATAGACGGTGATAGAATAATGTTAATCTTAATCTTTATTTTAAATTTTAATGATACTATAATATCGATAGTGGTAGTCCAACATGAGTTGAATAGACGTATGCAATTAATGTAAATAGAATAATAGAGATTACTTCATACCGAGAGTGTTAATAATGGGAGTAACGAGGAGAACTGAGCTTAGAAGTAATCTCACGTGTGTGAAGGTCGCTAGTTCCTGATCAGGTGAAAAATCCGTAAGTGTGGGTAAGAGATCTAGTCGTCCCTTTTTGTAAGTGAACAGGTAAGGAATTGAAGACGGTGAGAAAAGTTTATGAATGGTAACCGATTCGATTCGATGTTCATAAAAATATGTCGCGTTCCCTTCTCCCAACAACATTTTTGTTGGCCTTGAGCCCCCAGTCGTTTTTTACTGGAAAACAACAACCCATTGATTTCTCGTTAACTCATTTCCTGCAACAATGGGAACAGACGCGTCCCCTCAATGCATATCTGCGGACAGTATTGTTGGTATTCTGTAAATAGGAAAAATATAAAATATATAAAATTAGTGTACCTGCTGTCCTAAATAAAAATAAATTAAAAATAAATAAATAAATCAAATAAAACAGGCGGATAATCTCATTTTAACCTTCCCTTTGTTTAAGCAGGTTGCTCAGGGACGCGAGGCGATTAATTGTGATAATAATAATAAAGAAATATACAGGTATATAAATCTTAGTAAATAATTATTATTTATTATTATTATTAATTTAATATTTATTTATATCATTAATTTTATCTTTATTTATTTTATTATTATTATTACTATTATAATTTGAATTAATATTATTATATTCCTTTTTACATTAATTATTATTATAATTATAAAAATTGTATTATTATTATTATATTATTAGTATTAAAAATAATATTATTTATGATTATAATTATTATTTGATTATAATTATTGTTGTAAAAATAATTATTCACTGTGAAAAAACGAATAACTATTCTTACTGATAAGAAAATAGGTAAAAACAGAAAATAAGTAAATAAAATAACACTAAACCGTTAACAAAAAGTCAATGTTAACCAAAGCAGTAAAGAAACAAAATGAAAAAAGAAAAAAATGAAAAACAAAATGAAAAATTCTAAATTGAATGTTTCTCGAATTATTAAAGAGAAATAATATTGGAACAAAAATCTCTAAAATATGACTCGATTTCAATAAGAAAAAGAGAAATCTCCTATTGATATCACACATTCTCCAAAGCAAAATAAGCAATTCCTGATGATAATTAACTTTTTTTAGTGGAACCCCGGAAATAGGTCTGCATCAATTGATTGTTAAGTAATAGAATAAATCCCTTTAAAATGAATGAAAAATCTTCATCTCTATGGATTCGAGACATATACTTCACAAAAAGATTCCCTGACCTCTGAACCTCCTTCATGACATCGTTTTCAGAATGAATTGAATTGCAATTGTTAGAAACATAAGACGCAGTCGTCAGAGAGGCATACATATCTAACTTCTTTTTCGAACTTTTTAAATTCATATTTTCAATTGTTTCCAATGTGACACATAGAATCTGCAGAGCAACTTCAACTAGTGGTTCTTGAGTGTCTGAGAACATTAAGTGATTATAGAGCACACCGTATCCAATGGGATCGTAAGCAAACACAGCATACAACCCGCTCAAGACATGCCTAAGTACAGCGAACACTCAAATCAATCAAGGTTAAGTACAGAGACAAATGAAAGAAAGACCACATCATTCTTCGACCAATACATGCGGAGTTAGAGTAACACAATTAGTATTAGTATTATTATTATTACTACTATTATTATTATTATTATTATTATTTTATTTTATTATTATTATAATTAAAAAAATTTCTATTATTATTATTATCTTTATTAAAGTTTATATTATAATAATAATTATTATTATTATTAAAAGTGTCATTATTATTATCTTTATTAAAAAAAAAGAACTTATCTATTTTAAAAAATAATAAATGAAAATAAAATTGGAAATTTTCCTCTTGGGCGATGAATGATGATCGGTTTCACCAATCGGTGTCATTACATCGCCCAAAGGAATGCGTAATAAATTAGTAGCAAAAACTTTCATCTTTTGCTTTGCTTGTCTTACAGACGCTTTTCAATTTCGCTTCGATTTTCTCGACATTTGTGCTTTCATCTGCTGTCAAACTGTCTTTCAGACGACCTACAAATTTCACACAAACTTCACAATTTTTCTCATTCACTGCAGTTGATATTACATAAATCACATTCAACAACAATGTTCTAAATATTTCAAAAATAAAAATTGCGTTCAAACTGTCTTTCAGACGACCTACAAATTTCACACAAACTTCACAATTTTTCTCATTCACTGCAGTTGATATTACATAAATCACATTCAACAACAATGTTCTAAATATTTCAAAAATAAAAATTTTAAAATAATTTGAATTTTTTAATTAAATAATATTTTTTTTAATTTTATTATATATTTATTATTTAAAATAAAACAAAAATCGGGTATAAATACCCTCAAAAAATTTAGAAAATTCACACAAATAAAAGCAAAAACAATATTCAAAAAACAAATATAAAAATATAAAACTTATAAGAAGAGTAAAGCAAATTATTATTCAACCTCAGTTTATAGTACTCAGTTTATCCATGTACAAATTTTGTGATTATCAAATATAAATTTTTATAATATTTGTTATTTGATCTCAATTGCAAATAAAATTTACAGTATCAAATATTGAGCTGGGTTCGAGCTACGAACAAGCAATGCAGCCTTCGATTATAGTGGATTAAATACAGAATTATATATTTTCTTGAATAGACATATTTAAAACTACAATAAATTAAAACCCAGCAATAAATTTATAAACCACCAACAGTATATGTACTTTGGAGCACCATCGGGTCCTCGAACCGACATCAGGGATGGCCTGGTCGATAACTTCAGCGTCTGGAGGGGTACGAGCTGATATATTGAGATTGATACCATTTTTGGATTGGTTATTTATAAAATATTCACACAAGTAGGCGCATTATATTTACACGATGTGAATGAAGAGAGCCTCAAAGAAACAGATGACAGCCCTCCAGCGCAGAGCTCCGGGGACGACCCGCAACGTTTCTAAGAGGTTCTTCAACCCACTTTCATCGATCGTTATTTACAACGGCCGTTACTCTCTGTCATATGTTATTACCCTGTTCGATAACTATTAAACACTATATGTTGGCGGATTCCTTAAGAATTTACTAAATGAAATTTTAATGTACAAATATACTGTAAAAAAATATTTATCTATTATACTGGCTTCGTACACTAACTAAATGAGTTGAATTTATAACTCGATTAGATCTTGAGCTATTTACAAAGTTATTAGACTCCCTCACTATAAATCATCATGAACTATTGAAGTCAAAACTATTATAAATTAAAATTATATTAAATATGTAAAGTTAGAACTTTAAGTTAGAACGTCAACTTACCGACCCAATTATATAGCATCAGCCTTAACCCTTTAGAGTGATTTAATTTATAAATATAACGAATATACATCCATCTACGGTACCTTATTACTAAATATAACGAAACCTTTATTTACAAAATTATCTGAAGTATGATTAAACGACACTTATTAAAACAAAACCTAAAAATCTGAATTACAAAATTAATATTTACGATTATCCCTGAAGTGTTAAATAAAATATCTGGTCTTGTAGGGTCCCCCTTTTCGGCCTAAAACCAAATTGCCATGGGTCTAATCTCTCTTCCATCACCGGCATCATTCTATTTACGATTACTCGCGCAAAAACTTTACCAGTGACTTCTAAGAGAAAAATACCTCTGTAGTTATTCGGGTCGGATCTTATCCCCTTTCCCTTGAAAAGGGTAACTACATTTGCGTTCCTCCAAGCCGTTGGGAACTGTTCATGGTCCCCGTTCCAGATCATCTCAAAATCTTTCTGCAATTTCGAAGCGAGAGGTTGCCCGCCCCACTTCAAAATTTCAGCAATCACACCATTAGAGCCGGGTGCTTTTCCATTACTCAGTTGAGATATAGCTGCAGTTATCTCAGTCTCTGTCGGTGGCCCCGTGCTGATACAACATGTGGGTGGAAATTGAGTCATATCAGCCCACTCGACAAGATCTCTTGCTTCAAACAGTTTTCGATAATGGTCCGCCATTTGGTCATTTGACACTGATGGAACTGGTGTAAAGAGCGTATGGATCTTTTCTTCGGGATTTCCCATCATCCGCAACTCCAGGTACGGCGCATTGTTCTTTTTGAAGTTGCCGGACATCAAACTCTCTTCGATCACATTACTGAGATCTTCTATCCTTTCTCTTTTCCATTTTCGTATCTGTCCTCTAAGTTTCTTTCTTGAAGTTTTCCATTTATTCAAAGAGACGCATTGTGTTCTTTGAGTACAATAGTCGACGGGGTGTGGATGTGGTGAAAAGGGTTCTAGGATCTGGATTAGCATCATCTGAACAAAAAATCAGCGGCCGTAAAAAGCAACTGATGGCAGAACGTATCGCCCGCGATATGGTCTGGGTGTTCCAAGACCCTGAAGACTTTGCCGAATTAAAAAGATGCTGGGAGGAGAGGAATCGAACTGACACTGATGAGGGATTCAAGCACCTGATTAAGGGCTCTGTGTCCAAAAGATTGGATGAGGCGATTGCGCAGAGAAGAGAATATCCGAAAATGCTTCAGGCTCGAGTCAAGAGAGTACAATGTACTTTCCCTTCTTGCTTTAAAGATTTCGCAGAGCAGAAGGAGTTAAAAAGGCACATAAAGAACGTGCATACAGTCACAATCGATCATATACGTGGTGAAAGCGACAAACCTTTCCAATGCCCCATGGAAAATTGTCATAAGAGATATAAAACGGATGGATGGTTACAACGACACTTATTGACTGATCATCGAATACATGAAAGTACTACTAGTACTAATGAGCTGCAGGACAACGGCAGCATGGAAAGATGTACAGACTCTATTATTGTTCAGACCAAGATACATGATATGCCAGTGCTGTTCGACCGCACCACTGAAACAGAATCAGGAGTGATACCTCCCGAGGTACGGGAGTTTCGGCTAAGTAACATAACGGATAGAGGGGTATTCAATTGCCCTTTCCCCCGTTGTGTGAAATGTGTATACACGGCCAAAGCTCTGCAGAACCACGGTACTCGGGATCACGATTGGTCTTTTCTGAGGGGGCAACCGAAGCGTGCCCGTGCATTGAAGGCTCGCATCCCTGCATCCGAAGCCGTGCAAGGAGGTCAATGACTCTGTATTTGTGAGTGTAAACACTTTATAGTTTCACCCGAGACAGAGCCAGCGGCTCACTACCCTGTACGCCAATGCTGCTTATGCAGTTATCCGTCCAGTCGGGGGAGGCTTTTATCTGGTCTTAAACCACATCTAAGGCAGAAATTATTAAAACAAATTTAAACAGAACATGAACGCCTCTTTAAATTTGAATCATTAAACGGAGACAATAGAGTCACTTAACCATATAGTAAATTTAAGATCGGGTTATTAGCTATAAGACTATCTACTACTAAATTAGAACACGAGAAGCATAGACCAGAAATATGAAGTTACTGAAGTTTACAAATTCGATCTATAATGACCAATAGATTAATTATTTTATTATTATATCCTGTTCTACGTCCCAATTTTATGGCGGGTTCTCGGAACACCTCTCTCTAACTACTAACAACTATTTACTACTTACATGACATGAAGTGAAGAGAGCTCTGACGGAAATTGTATTGAAATAACTAATAATACAATCAAGTCGGAAACATTAAGTACGATTGTGAAGCTAATCTATTATTTATATTAAATATATGTTCAAAGAAAAGTAAAACATTTCAAATCTATGATATTACGAAAATTATATTTTAACGCCAAGTTACATTACGCAAATCAGTTTAAACATTTAGATTAAGCCTTCAGAGAAAATCTAATTTACAAAATTATTAAGATTAATTAATTAATAACTAAAATTCGAAAAATTTAATATAAATCTATTTTACAAAATAAAATAGTTAATAATATTAGGTGTATAACTTAGTTTTTTGGATTTTCTAAGAGATGGTGTAACCTTTGTAATAAGCATTATTTTACAGTCGTACGTACAGATTTTTAAAGTGCTGAAATCGAGGCATTAAAATTAAGTAGGTCATTGACCTTAAATGCGTCATAAACATTTTTTAATCACGTTTTAGCATGATAACTTTCATACCAACAAAACAGCATTTGCGGGAAGCACTACTGTTTTGCTTTAATCAAAAGAAAAAAAGCTGCAGACAGTTTTCATTTTCTTGAAGAAACTTATGGTCAACATGCACCAACTCAACAGACTTGCGAGAACGGTATAAACGTTTCAAAAGTGGAGATTTCGACGTAAGTGACAAAGAGCTTCCGGTCAACCAAAAAGATTTGAAGATGAAGATTTGGAATCATTACTGAAGGAAGATTCTACTCATACAGAGAAAGAGCTTGCAAAACAGTTAAATGTTACTCAAGCAACCATAAGTAAACGTCTACATGCTATGAAAATGATTCAAAAAGAAGGAAAATGGATACCACATGAATTGAATCAAGC
>MQRK01222417.1:15802-28788 GCA_001938485.1 Girardia tigrina | reverse complement strand
TTTCAGAACGATCGGATGAGTGGAAGTGGTCTAAAAAAGCGTGTGAAAAGTGAAACATCACAAACAAACAGAAAGACAGACAGAACCCAAAGCAAGTTAAGTAAAACGTAGTAAAAAAATATACATAATCAGAAATTAATACCGGCGATTACGAAGCAGACTATTTACGATAATTTCATTTCCTTGACTGACTTTTGACAAATTTTCGTTGTATTTCGTTTATTGTGACAATTACCGACTTTTGGCTAACATTTTGAATAACCGTTCGAACTAATATTTCACGTATCGATATCTGTACTATATATAACCGTTGTGAAAGACATTAAAAATTTGATCCGGCTCATATTACGAATATGAGACTGTTTTCAATCCCGTGAGTTATTAAAATTAAAGTTATTAAAGTTGTTATACAAATTAAAGGTTAATTGTTAAAACAGATTTGTATTTTAATTTATTTGCTAATTTAATTTTTATCGGTAACCTTCTAAACAGATTCAGCAAACCATACTTAGTTTGATTAACCTGGTTAGCTCCTTCTTTACAATAGTAAATAAAAATAACGGATTCATCTCCCTGAGGATTTGAGGAACGAATTCTTTATTTTTATAGTTCTATCATTAACAAAAATTAAATAGAGCCTGTCAGATACAGGGTTTTTTATGACAGAATAGTTGTAATTATCTTCCATTATCCGATTGTAAAATATGTGGAACACTCAAATATATTAATATTTTCAATGATTCAGTTGAATTTACATAGATCTCTTTTTAAGATTAAGTATCTTAGATAATTTTACTTGATTAAATGTTTATTATAATTCAATATAACTCGATAATCTCTATCAGGTACACTTTTAAAATCAACTAAGTCAACTTGTTTTCTTTAATTTAGATAACTTTCCACAAAAGGATAAATTAATATTTCAGTCTGTTATAGTCTTCTGGCTTTTGATAAATTTGAAAAAAATACTTTTCAAAGATTTTCTTCTCTCTTTTACGGGTAGAAGCGGAGATGATGTCAATTATTATAGACAATACATTTTCTTTTGTTGCAATAATACTTCTAAGCTTTTGAGAAACTTTAAGCAGTGATGGTTACCAATTCATTTGTATTCTGAATACTATAATAATGCAACTGATTTACATATTCCCCCCAATCTGGTACTTTTAATATTTAGATTACCTGTTCTTCAAACTCCTTACTTCGAATACGTTTACTCTTCTGTTACTTAATATTTATATAAATTTTAAAAATAATAACTAGGAGCAACTAACTATGAATTAATTGAAAAAATTATATCACGATGTAATTAAATTCAATATATGTTCAATAATAAATCTATTAGATCTTTATATTTCATCTATGTAAACAAATTCAAGAACACAGTCGAAAAAAGAGTAAAAGCAAAATTACAGAACACAGAAACAATTTAAATGTCATACTAATATTGATAATATTGATAAACCAGATTATTGAGAATTTTCTGTTATTGTGATTTCATGTCATCGATTATATATATACATTTCGTGTATTTGTATACAGGTGGTTTAAATTATTAATCAGTGATCTGAAGATAACGGTTGATCTGTCGAAATATATATTGTCTCTAGGTATATTTTTTGAAATGATGAATTTTGTTTTTATACTCTAAACTTGTAATGATATAAGTGGATTCTTAAAAAAAGCCTTGTTATCTTTTAAATTAAAGTATCGTGATAGTTTTGAACTTGAAGATTTAAATTTTACTTAAGAATAATAAATTTTTGGTTTAATAGAAAATATTTAAAATATTCGATTAAAAAAGTATTGAATGTAGAAATAATAGAAAATACTATTAATAAATAAATATTTTATGATTTATAGAAATATGATAAATAAAATATCAAAATATACAGTCTGAGATTAAAATCTTTTTATCCTTTGTTAATCAAAGAAATTCCTTCTTTCATATAGAATTTTACTTTTTTTAAATATAATATTAAATAGTTTTCTTAATGTCACTTATTTTATTATAAGCGAATTTTATTGATAAATTAGTAAAAAAAGTACATTTTAATTCTCTCTGAACCCGGGATCAAAAGATTGTAAAATGATCATTCTATTGAAGTTATATTTCTTTTCCTATTAATGCTTCCTTTCTAAGGAAAAACTTTCAAATAAAAACATCAGTATTTTTACGTCTACCGTTTCCTGAATTTTCAGATGCCAATTAAGTAAACTAACGTTATTTACACAATATAATAAATTTTATTAAAATTATTTTAGTTAATAATAAAATGCGATCGAAACAAAAATTCAGAGATATTTGTTAAACGTTTTATTCGAAGTACAAATTATTAATATTTATATATTTTTGGGAATAATAAATTGGTTTTATTTTTAATGGTGATTCAGACAGAGTTTTTGCAACTTTTAATATTTTAATTAATTAATATGAAAATAAAAATATTAATCGACTTTAAACTGCAGTATAATAAATAATAAAGTTTTGAAAGAAATAATTTATTCACCAAAAAAGAATATTATTAAGTTAGACGTTTTATACGAAGGTTTGATTATTCAACATAGATTTTAAAACTGTTTTATAATATTAAATATTAACTGTCGTTGTCACCTAATTAATGTACATATTTATATTTTAAATCATATATATATATAATATTTGTCTAAAAAGTTTGATAGTTAGTTTGTTTGTTTGCCGGTCATGCTATGAAATGTAAAATTGCGGAGGAACCGGAGTGAATCCACTTAGAAACGTCGTCAATCTGGATAGCCCGCATCAAGTATTATTGCAACAAAAGAAAATGTATTGTCTATAATAATTGACATCATCTCCGCTTCTACCCGTAAAGAGAGAAGAAAATCTTTGAAAGTATTTTTTTCAAATTTATCAAAAGCCAGAAGACTATAACAGACTGAAATATTAATTTATCCTTAAGCGCATCGTTACAGCGCTTTTATCGAAAGACGTCGGGAACTTGACGAAACCATTGCTGGTCAAATCAACACAGATTTCGAATAATGACGATTTAGATAATTCCTACAAGAATTTTTTTGAGAATTTTTTTAAAAGACTAATGACACATTAATTCAATTGATAAATGACGATTTTTTTCACTTATTTACTAATTATATTTCTAAAAATCAATTTAGTACAAATTCACAAAATTTCATAATCATCTGAATCACAGTTTGTCGATCAAGCTAAAATTTTACTATGATTATATATATGCTGATAAAATGCGAAATTATGGATTGGCAGGTAGTGAATCTGCGTAAAGTTGAGATCATCTTACATTGCCCGCATCGAGACGGTTCTGTCTGATTCCGAAAGATTCCGAAGCTGACTTAATTCACCGACTGTTAAATTAGCACAGTATTCGAAACAATAAATAATAAATTATAATAACTAAAATTTAAAAATTAAAACAAAAACTTACAAAGATAGATATTCAGCTCACCCGTCCTATATGATGTATCTTATTCTTGTTTCATATAAAAAATTATTAAAATTGATTTGTTTAACTTAAAGCTCATTTGAAATTTAAAGCAATCTGTAGAACATAGAAATTGAGTCTTGATGAGTACATGCAGATCTTTATATTCCTATCGAAAATGCCTCGCCACTTCACCATCAACAAGTTACCGATTGCCATCATCAAAGTTTTATTATTTTAATATTTCTACGATAAAACCTTATATGATATATCTCGAGATCTCGTATGACTTGTATTGAATTATTTCCTGGATGAATTGGTATATTTGTCGTTGATGATCGGAGACGATGACAGATTCGATGATGATTTAAAATGAATTTCAAACTATCATGCAAGCAGATTGAGACTCTATCGAGCATTCTTAAACTAACAATAGCTAAACTTTTCGATTTTTAATTCTTTAAATAAGGAGATTGTATTCTCTCGAGATCTTCGGAATTATCAGAAAAACTTCCCGAGTTGATGATCATCGTCACACGTTAGAATGATTATGAGAAAAAAATTATGTACTTAAATAAATATGTTTTGCCAACATTGTTCTTGTTGTTATTTTAGAAAAAAATAATTCAGAGAAAGATTGCGATGGTGTTTTGCTTAGAGTGTTTATTTACAGCTTAGGCTCCATGTTACTTGATCAAGATCCTCTCCATATCCCCACATTAATAATTTATAAAGGATTTAGTTTTGTGTTTCTTTTTAAGAATCGGATTTAAAAAAAATGGCAAATAGTTTTTTCAGAACAAATTATATATTTATGAGAAATTGTCACATAAATAAAGAATAAATTGTTTAAAAGAAAAATATTTAACAAAAAATGAGAAATTAATGGAAACGGAACATTAACCCAGTGACCAAGCAATGTAAGATGGATCAATTCCAATAATGTTTTGTTTATTTTTAAGTGTTTTTATTATTTAATATTTATTATTTAAACTTTTGGTATTCATGATATTTTGTTTTATAAGTTTATTTAAAAGGAGAATTAATTAATAAAAAAAACAATAAACTTAATAATTTTTATAATTGAATATAATTATTTTGTTGCAGTCATTTTGACAGTAATAACCTATAACATGAAATTAAAATTAATTTAAAAACCTTATACAACTTGTTTTAATTTTGGAAAATATAATAACAAGAATCAAAATTTATTTTTAAAATGATATTGAATAGTTGGTTCCCTTTAAAATGTAGTTAAGAAGAAATATCAAGAAAATTAATTTATTATCTTTTGTCAAGTAAATATCTTTAGAATTTTCAAAGACTCAAACAGATTTATTTATAAATGACCATAACTTCAAAATAAGAACACTGATGTAACATCAATGAATTTTGGGGGTTATTTCTTAAAAATTTGTAAAACAGTAACAGAAAGTTTTTACAAAGTAGAAGTTTAAAATATGTTTTTCATAAATAGTAAATGAAAAGAAATCAAATTAGCTACTTGTTGCACCCGACGGTGGTGTCGTTAATTGAAATAATTCGTTCAGCAAATCTCTGTATCAGATTCAGTAAAATTATAATATCAAATTATAATATCAATAAATCAACAAAATTTTACTACCACGAAAATCATCGAAATTTTTGAATCAACAAAATTTTAATTGAACCGAAGATCAAACTTTTGAAACAACAGTTAATCAAAGAAAAGTTATTACAAGTAAAATGCAATAATGTCTGGCTTATGGCTCGCTCTGATTTGTCGACCAATCAGATCGAGTCATTTCATTCATTAATCACTCAACTGACCCGATTCAAAGGAATAGGCGAACAAACTTGCATGATAATACTCGGTAATTATTTCATACTTGACTCGTATCAATGACACATAGTTATTTTTTTTATTTCTTTGTTAGTGTAATATACAAACCAAATTGGAACAAGAATGTGGAACAATAAGTAGTCCAAGACATATTAACTCTTTTGCAAACAGCAGAACTCGAAACATTTATTAATGCAGAAGTCATAATAACATGACATTTGTTTTCAGAAGAAATCTAGCGCTTTGCAGATGACTGTGCTGAACAATGACAATAAATGATTTACCCTAATTGAAGTTGAAATACTTCCAACAGCGCTATAGCGGTGTACTTTTGTAAGTAATATTGTCTTCGGTAACACTCACTCCTCATAGCATGCTTCTTGAGAGGCTTGATTCTTTATACAACTTGATTGTTTCAGCCCATCGCACGAGCACCTCAGCTGAGACAGCCAACTCTTGCTTCAATGAACTAAAAAGGGACCTACAAGTTTGATCCCCACAGTGATGTGGTAGACTTCTTGTGAAATGACGAGAAAGAAACCCAACGTTGATATTTATTCAGAAAGTAACTTTGTTGTCAATTCTTTTTTAAAAGTAACATGTGTTGAAGTGTTATCTAATATAACTCGTGCTGACTGTTCGTATAATGTTATGAGTCGGGTGATCTGTGTATTTTTTTTAAATCTGAGAACACTTGATAAAAAAACTGTATGGAATAAGAAAATTCATTATAAAAATCAAGGAAAAATAACTATTTTCATCCAAGATTAAAAGTTACCGAATTTCGGCACTTGACCATTCTAGATTGCTTGTGCCCCCCCCCAGTGAAAATTTCTTAAAAATGCGCTACTTCACACGACACTCTCTCCCAAGAACTATCAAAATGCTTACACAGAATCTTGAAATTATCAATATTAATATCACATTTACATTTTTCGTATGTTCTGTAATATTGCTCTTACTCTCCTTTCGATCGTGTTCTTGAATTCATTTACAAAAATGGCGGACAGTCTCTCAAATTTATGTGGCATCACACCTATTACATTTATATTCATAAACAATATCAGAACAAAGTGTTGAATGTGTAATAGATTTATTACTGAACATATTTGGGATTTTATATAATCCCGATATAATTTTTCAATTTAATTCATTGTTAGTTGCTTTTACCAATACATTTTTAAAGTTTATAAATTCTTCAGAATAAGGTACAATTAAGCAATATGTAGGCGTATTATTTAGTTTTATTTTCAAATCAAAGTTTCACGAATGCCTACAAAGTGAAGATATCAGAATGATCCACAAAAGGATGCTTAGAAGACTGATCGAAGATGCGCTTTGATTGCTGACGAGCGGTCAAACGTTTGAGTAGACAACCTTTTTGCAACCGTACGCATTTTGTTCTTGTATATGAGGAGCTGAACTTTAGAACTTGTTGGGCTTGAGGTTGAGCTTCTTTTTCGTCATTTGCAACACCGATTTATTTATGATGCAGGTCTCATTATTATTTTTTCTCATGGAGACCCGGTGATTATGCTGCATTTGCTTCTTTATGACCTTGCGATTTGCAGAAGAGTTGACAGAGCACTTTCTTTCACTTCCTGGGCGCCGACCTTTGACACCAAGTTTTTAATATCTCGAAAAACACGCGAGACCACCATCTTTGAAACACTGAGCAAACGAGAAATTTTACATTGGCCTTGACGAAACAGCTTTAAAATCACACTATGTTTTTTCGACATCCTAAAGGTGCATTAAGTAAACAGACAATATTATTCAAAAACATCGAAAATGGGTTAAAATAATAATAATTTTGATGTTACAATACTTTTGTATTTGGATGCATTAAACTTTGTAGTTTTTTTGCCGCACACTGTAATTGTACTTTATATAATTAAATGCAAGTTAACCATTTTTCATGCAAAAATTAAAAAAATAATAAAATAATAGTTTTGTATTTAAATTCTTTTCGTACAAAAAGTTTTAAAACGTTTTTAAATATTTGATTCATAAGAAGTATAATAAAATACATTTTTACTCAGACATTCTTTTATTATAATTATTATATTATAATTAACATTTATTTTTGTTTTTATCTAAAATCTTTTATTTATCATATTTTATGCTTTTAATATAATTTTAAATATGATCCATCATAGGATTTGAAAATTTTCAAAGTAAAAAATCTTTATTGAGAAAATATTGTATTAGAGCTAAATGTTATTTTAAATGATATTTCTTTTAGTTTTCGAATAATAAAATTCAATAATAATAAATATCGAATATTTTTAGAATGTTATTAACATTTTTATAGGAGACAGGAAAGTATTGAGGAAATATACTTAGCATGATTTTGGATGAAGGATTTTCTAAGTTAATATAAAATTAGACTTTAAGATTCAAATTTGAAATTTTAACGTAAAACCTTTCTTAAAAAGAAAATTGGAAAAGTAACCTTCAAAAACATCATCATGACGATAAACAAATCTAGCTTAATTAATTAATTAAAATAAATTTTTGAAAACTAAAAAAACCTTAGTACCATATTTTAATAAATTGTATTTTTTTTCAAATGTAAGAATTAGAAAAATAAATAAATTATT
Organism: Girardia tigrina; assembly: GCA_001938485.1. NCBI lineage: Eukaryota > Metazoa > Platyhelminthes > Tricladida > Dugesiidae > Girardia > Girardia tigrina. Next base: position 20,926 of record MQRK01222417.1, on the reverse strand, counting down.
TAAAAATGTATAAAATTCAAAATATTTTTTTTTGAAAAAATTACTTTTTATGAATCCACTAAAACATTTGACAGAATTAATTAATTTTGAAATTTTATAAAGATGAACTGAAATTTAATTTTTATCAGACGTGTCGTGGATGTTGATGCCACTCATTTTTCACTTACGTCGAATAAAAAAAAATATTTTTTTAAAAATGTTTTTTTAACAATTATTTTGATTTTTAAATATTCAAAAGAAAATAATTAAACATTGAAAAAATATTTTTTTTGAAAATATTAGTTTACATTTTAATAAATATAATCAACATTTTTCTGTAAGAAAAATGATTTTTTATGTTTAATAAAAATTTTATAAATTAAATTTAGTCTAAGAAAATTTATATGTAATCTTTTTTTCTAAGTGCCACATATAATTTATTTAGTTTAACTAATCTCTTTTTCTAGAAGTAATTTATCTTTTAAAAAATACTGAATCGAAATATCATTTTCATAGTTATTATAATTATTATTTGTTGAGGAGAATCGGGGTTTCGTGATTCTCCAGCTGCGTCGTTTATAACTTTTAGATAAGAAAATCAATTTGTATATGAGAATTTTGATTTTTTGTAAGTCTTTTTTAAATTCTCTTCAGACTTCATGATTCCTTGAAGAGTTTTTTGTATGTTTTCGTCATAAAGAAAAGTGAATACCACATTGAATTTTTCTAACTAAGAATTAACTTCAAAAATACGTTTTTCAACATTATCTTTCATAAATTTCTAAGACTTCCGAAAACTCTTAATTTTATATCCATTGAATTACTCTAAAACAGGTGTGGGCAAACGATCGATCGTGAGCTGTTTGATAGTAGATCGCAGACGTTTTTCAAATAAATTTAAAATATTTAACAATAGTCGTTTTCAAACTCTTTTTGAATTTAATACCTTTCCATGTTGAGAAAGGATATCGAGGATATGTTATCCAATGTATCTCATATTTTCCAATTTAATTTATCAGATGTGGAGTCGGAATTTAACCATAAAATTAGATAAAATTTGAAATCACGTGCAAAACATTTTTTGGAAGTTTCTACCAGAAGAAATAACTCAATTATTGAGATCAATAGCATCAAGAATATTTGCATGCTTTCGTTCCGCTTATTTATGCAAATAGCATTTTTGCAAATGAAAATAATCAAATCGCAAAATTATTTTTTTTCACTAATCTAACTGATAATCACTTGATGACGTCTATCAGACAGTGTATCAGTGAATACAAACCTAACTTTACAAGACTTTGCGATAAAATGGAATGCTATGCGTCAACATCCAAAAAGTAATTACACTTAGCTTGTACAACAATTATGCAATTTTATAATAAAATTAATAAACATACTGTGTTGTGCTTTCTCATTTCTGAAAGAGACGATCGCAGTTAAATAATAAAACTTTTAGTCGATCATACAACGTTTAAGTGTGCCCGCCCCTGCTCTAAAATTTCTAAAAAACCCAATCTTCTAGTAATCCTTCAGTATAGATATTTTTTCTGATAAAATCTTTTCTCGAGAATAATTTCCCACTTCTTATAATTCCCCGTGCTGAAAATTTTTTTAATAAAAATTTGTGTTTAATATGATTTTAAAATGATTTTTGTTGTGTTATATTTGGGAAGAGTTTTATTTTATCAACTAATGAACTAATATCGTTAAAATACCAAATACCGTTTTAATTATTAATAGACATATTAAACCAATAAAGAAATTGTAATTAACCATAAAATTGATTTATTTACACTTTAATTGTAAAAAAATTGGTTTATTTACAAACCATTATATTTGTTTTGATTTTTAAAAATTTCTAATAATCCTCTATGTCCTTGTTTTTCCAACTTTAAAAAAAATAGAATAATCCCTCACGGGGATTATTAGAAGTTTTAAAGTACATGAATTATTTTATTGACTTTCTTGTGAAAATAAATTTGAATAACAACTATCTTTACAGATGAAATAAATAATTGAGGATTATTTTTTTTTGTTTTGATATGTTTATTTCTCGAATGATATAAATTCTCATATAAATCTAAATCGCATTTATTTACTTATAATTTTTATCAGAAAGGTTTTTTAATTGTTTAATAATAAAATATACAATTTAGTTGGTTGTAAAATTTGCAGAATATTTTTTTGTTTTTAATTAATTTTTTAAAAACAATTGCATTCATACTCACGATTCACAGTTCACACATACCATTTAAACAGTTTTTTCTATCAATTACGTTTTAATTGCAATCCATAACATCGTAATTGCAGTCAATTACGAAACTGTATAAAGAAAATGTATTAAAAACAAAATATGTAAAACCGATGTTACATTTAAATCAAAATGATGCACAAACTAAAAATGAAGAACAGAATTATTAACTAGTGCTGGGAGAACGGACACAGTGCTTGGTGCAACAATACTGCAAAAATACATTTTTATTTTATTTTTATTTGTACTGACAAATGAGAATGTTTTTATTTATTTATTTGTTGAAGATTTATTGGGTGAAAGAAAAAGAAAAGAATAATAAAAGAAAAAAGAGGATTATCAAGGAAAGCTGTTACCTTGCATCAGAAATTATAATATATATTTATAAAAATCATAAATTATAATTAAAAATTTTAATCGATAAACAAATCAATATTAACAATAATTTACAAAGCAATTTCTTTTCTTGGACGATTTGTCGTTTTTCAACTGTAATTGGTATAAAACAAATTACAATATTTTGTGTATATATCCCCGCAAACGACAGAAATCAAAATATTAGGAAGAAGGCTAATCTTTTCCATCCTGAGAACAGATTTATATGATAACCATCGTAATCGAATTCATCCTTGATTTACAATCAAGCTTATAAACCAATTACAATCTTCCTTACAAATCTGAAGGGATTCCACGGTATAACTTTATTATTTAGTTTGAATTTTAAAAGTTGAAATTTTTATTTTTTAAAAAATTCTATATAAAAGAATTAATTTATTTACAGAGCGAAAAAACTTACCATTTTGTAAACAAGATTTTGAAATAATGTCAAATGTCTTATTAGGAAATTGATATATTGATTAAAATTCAAATTTAAAATTCAAATTTGAATTGTAATCAATATTTTAAATTTCTAATCAGACATCTGTCATTATTTCAAAATCCGGTTAAGAAAATGGTGAGTTTTTTTTTCACTCCATACATAAATCATTTTTTTTCTTAATATTTCAAGATGTTGTATCAAAATCAAGCTGCTGCTGAAATAAAGTGGGACATTGATAATGAAAGATTTAAAAAGGCTTACCAAGTTGCTGAAGAGATAAATGATGCTCAAACAAAACATTCACTAAGAAAGACAAGGCGAATAGAGAAGACTTTACAAATAAATCCATCAACATGGTGTTTAACACCATCAACAAACTATATGGGATACCAGATACAGTTTTGAAATGTCCAAAATTAATTGAATTGACTGATCCGGTACATATTAGAAAGAGCAAATTCAACTTCCATGTAAAGGATATAAGTGATCGTGATTATGATATTCTAAATGTAAACCTACAAGAAGTAGGAACAAGATCAGATGGAAAGCTGAGTCAGCTTAGAGAACAATATTTTCAATCAGATGATGGATTGAAATTTAGAGATTTTAGGGGTCATGACATGCCAGCAATAGGCTTGTCTAATTATTCCAGAGCATTTATCAAAATATGCTTACAAGGAAGAAAAGAAAAAGATGGTAAAAATTATCCAATATGGCAATTGTCAGAAATTCGTAGTATTTAATTGTTGATATAGGTTGTATTGTTGTGTTAATAAATCTTGTAATAATTTAGTCTTGATTTTATATAAAATAAGTTAATACATTTGTTAAAATTGATATAGTAACATAAATGAAATATGTATTAGAGATAGTAAAGCTGAATTTAGAAATGAATGGAGAATTGTTGCATTTGTGTATAGATTAACTTGATTTATTATCATCCCGTTAACAAATGTTTTACATGTTACTTTCTGAAATGATTATTTCATTAGCCTTTAAATTGAATTAAAACGTAACAAGGTTATAAATAAAACAATATATATATATATATTGGGTGTACAACTAATTAATTTCGTATTTTTTTGTTAAAAAAACATTTATTTAAGTATAAAAGTGAAAAAATATTTTATTCAAAATATTGTCCATCGGAAGCGGCAACTTTTTCCCATCTGTCAGGCAATTTATGGATTCCATCCCAAAAAAACTTCTCATCTTTTGCNCCGAGAAAGTCATCAAGCCATTTTTTAATACCTTCAACATTGGTGAACCGTATTCCAGAAAGGTGATTCTGCATCGACCGAAACAAGTGGTAATCAGAAGGAGCTATGTCTGAGCTATAAGGCTGTGAGGTAGATTTTCCAAATAATTTTTGACCGGTACTGCAACATGTGGCCGAGCATTGTCATGATGGAAAATCAATTTCTCGTGTCTGGTCGCCCATTCTGGCCGTTTTTCGGTTATTGCTTGCTTCAAACGTATCAATTGTTACCTGTATAGCTCTCCCGTGATCATCTGGCCCGATTTTAACAGCTCATAGTACAGCACACCCTTCTGATCCCACCAAATACAGAGCATTACCTTTAAACCATGAATATTCGGCTTTTGTGTCGATTTGGCTGGTTGTCCTGGCTTCACATATGATCTTTTACGCTTTGGGTTGTCGTAATGAATCCACTTTTCATCGCCAGTGACAATACGATGTAAAAACGGTTTCTTTTTGTGGCGATTAAGCAGCATTTCAGACATGCAAAATCGTCTCTCAACGTCTCTCNGCTTCAATTCGTGTGGCACCCAATTTCCTTGTTTCTGAATGTATCTGGCTGCTTTTAAACGTTTAGAAATGGCTTGTTGAGTGACTTCCAATGTTTTTCCAAGTTCTTCTTGAGTTTGACAAGGATCTTGATTGAGTAATGCCTCCAATACTTTGTCTTCAAACTTTTTTGATGGACCTGATTGCTCTTTGTCTTCTGTGTCAAAATCGCTACTTTTAAATCGTGCAAACCACTGCTGACATACTCTAACCTCTGGAGCATATTCAGGATAAGCTTCTGAGAGTAAACGATGTGCTTCTGTT